>JBBPQE010000193.1:0-38339 GCA_038092335.1 Boletus vinaceobasis | reverse complement strand
ACTACACTGTGTCCGACATCTCCTGGGAAGGCTACACCCATATGGCTTTCTTCACGTAGGTGTTTGCATTCCATCTCATTCCTTGCATTCACCCCATCATTGCAGCGCGCAGCCCTCTTCTGATGGCACCATCGAGGTTATCCTCAGTGACCCCACCATGGTCGACCAATTCACCGCCGCCGCCACGGCCAATGTGAGTTTACCGTCTTCCTTGGACCATTTTCCCTCACCAATCATTTTCAGAATGTCAAACCCATTTTGACTGTTGGTGGTTGGGACGGCAGTCTTTACTGGTCGTCCTCGGTTGCCACCGCGGATAATCGCAGCGCCTTGGCCAACTCCCTCGCTCAATATGCCTTCGCACACGGGTTCACTGGTCTTGACTTTGAGTCCGTCAATGATCTCTTCTTTCCTTACCATTTTACTCATCCACTATTAGCTGGGAGTATCCTGGCAAGCAGGGAATCGGCTGTAATGTCATCAGCCCCGATGACAGCGCCAACTTCCTTTCTTTCTTGCAGGAAATGCGCACGGTTGCCTCGAACATCACACTCTCTGCTGCAACTAGCATCAATCCCTGGGTTGACAGCACCGGTACTCCGTTGACCGATGTCTCGGCATACGCATCCTCTCTTGACTGGATCGGTAACTATCTTTTCCTCGAGTCCTTTTTATCCACTTATCCAAATTCCAGAGGTTATGAACTACGACATCTACGGAACTTTCAGCAGTGTTACCGGCCCGAACTCTCCTCTCAATGATTCCTGCGCCGCCTCTGCCGATCAACAAGGTTCAGCTGTTTCTGCAGTCGCTGCTTGGACCAGTGCCGGTTTCCCTGCCAACAAGATTGTCATGGGTGTGGCAGCTTATGGACACAGCTTCACCGTTCCCCAGTCCACTGCTGTCACTGGCGACTCGCTCAACATTTATACTTCATTTGACGCCACCAACATCCCCATTGGTGACTCTTGGGACCCGCCCGTCACCACCGCCGATGTCTGTGGTAATCCTCCAGTTGGCAATGGCAACACGGGTGTCTACAACTTCTGGGCATTGATCGAGGGCGGTTTCCTCAGTGACAACGGTACCGTTGCTTCCGGCATGGTTGGCTTGTTCGATGAGTGCAGCCAGACGGTACGTCTCTAATTGATCATGGGGCTTTCGATTTCTGATAAATATGTTCCGCTAGCCGTTTGTTTACGACCCTTCCTCCTCTATTTTGGTTTCTTACGACGATCCTCAGTCATTTAGTATGTCTCACGGTCGCCGTAGTGATCCTTGTTATTGACACGTGGCTTGCAGCTGCTAAGGGACAGTATATCAAGCAGGCCGGTCTTGGCGGCTTTGCCATGTATGAGGCTGGTGGTGATTCCAATAGCATGCTCATCCAAGCCATCACCCAAGCGATGGCTTAAAGAAGAACAACTTCCATTCGTTATCACTTTCCCTTCCTTCGACTTCACAACTCGTATTGACGATGATCGACTCATCCTGGATATTAATAAATCTGTGGCATCCCTAGACTTGGGTGGAAACCGCCTTCGTCACTTGCATTTAACATTCATCCGTCCAGGTGTCGGATGAATATGGAATAGATGGATATGCTTTGCTGTCACGGGCATGGTAGCCTTTGAGAGGTACCCCCGTCGCGCTGGATTACACACCTTTCCTAGGTTTTAGGTTAGGCTGCACTGTATCGGATATATACACGACTGTCTCTGTCTCTTGCTTGTCTCCTACGCAATGCACAATGCTCATCGTCGTTTTGGATGTTAAACTTGCAAGCGTGAGAACTTGGTCTTTGATGCCTCGAGGCTTGCCGACAGTCGATTCATCCGCTCCACTTTGCATTTCTCGGTGAAGTCGAATTCGCTCCCGAATATAAATTCAAGTAAATACCCCCGTGTCTGTCACCCACCCGATCATGTGCATGAGGCTCCATACTCAGGTCGGACCCACTTTGAATTCCTCGGACCCACTGGCAAATGACACGCAAGGTCTAGTGCTTCGCGGTTCGAAAGGATCTACCTCCCTTGCCCTTGAATACTGTTGCCGAATCTCTCGCTGCTCAGCGCCCAGAACCAGGAACGTAGCGGCGGAGCATGGATGGCACTGGATGCGTTGCTTGCTCCGGCCGTTCGACCAGGTCTGGTCCTGGACCGCATCTGATTTGGCGGAACCACGTAAATCCCCCCATTCCCCACCACCAGTGCTTCGAATCGTCGTGTCGACACCGTTATCCCAAAGGGTAAGCCGAATCTCCTTGCCCGACCACACAACACACGCATCATGATACACGTTTCAAGGTTGACGCTGAAACGCCCCCCCTTGAACACCTGACGGGGGCGAGACAGATAGAACTCGGCGTTACGAGGCACGGCAGAAACGGGGGTGAACTCGGCACGGTGCTTATTACATGGTAGCTGCAAACGTATCAACTTTGTCTATGAGGTGCGAACTTGAGTGGATAACAGAAATCATGGAGTACATGGGCGACAGCATGCAGGAACCAATTGACGAGAGAATATAAAAATGTTATGATGAAAATGTATGAATGCAGCGCAAGACAGACAACATGGGATGGATGACGATAGTAAAATATATATATACCGAACACATGGAGGTAAAACCAAAACGTTCAGTAACTAATGCAGCGACAACAACCCTGTGGCAAGGAACTAGCAGACCGCTGTGCAGCATTGACCCAAAGAAAAGTCCAAGAGATACTGTGACCACCCAGAAGAACTCGGAGAGGAAGAGTCAACAATAGCGAGGTATCCGCAAACGCGCTCGTGGACCCATAACCTTGCAGACTAGGCAATCGGTCCATCACCGTGACCCAGGGACGGGTCCATTACTCAGCTCGTGCCCCACCTTGTGAACGAGCGCCATCCCTAGAGGTCGCAACACTTCTTCCCAAATCTTGCGTCTTCGCCTGCCCTCAAAGACACCAGCGCAACGCTCGCCTGTCTCGCCTTCCGGGCCGAAAACAAAGATCTTGCCATGCGAATTGTCCCAAGGCCGTTCCCCCCATGCAAACGCGATCCAACGCGACTGGATAGCGTCACGCACACGTCCGTAAGACCATTCATCAACCACGGGATGAGGCCACCCTTCATTAGGTCGGGTGGAACGACTATAATCAAAGGCGTCCTCACCCATCATCTCGATATCGTCCAAGGTATGGGTGCGGGCAAGAATGTCAAGAATATCACCATTGGATGACTCGGAAGAGGGTAACGATAGAAGCTTTTCATCAGCCTCGAACGACATGGGCGAAGAAGCTGGCGAAAGAGGCAGTGGGACGTTGTCGAAGAGGTAAACAAGGTCAGCTGCATGATGTGGAACACCGCGAGCCGGGCCTTCTTGATCGAAAACATAACGCCACACAGGGCGACCGCTCTTCTTGGCTGCTTGGACGACGCACTCCGCGGGCCAAGCGATGCGGGCGTCCTCAATGAGCTCTAGTACCCGGTCAGGAAGCTCATAAGTTGTATGAGGGGCGATGTCGTAAGCATTGAGAAGAGCAGTCGCCTTGTTCAGAGATTGGCAGATCGCGCGAAGCCGGCGTACGACACCAGACGCTGCCCAGCTGGAGGCTTGGGTACTCCAAACATCAGAGTCGCAAGCGCAGTCACCGATGATAAGCGGCTGGAGACCAGAAATGGCGAGCAGTGGAGCGGTGCGGCCTTGTGGGTGTGGACTTCTACTTTTGCTCTTACCCTTGTGAACCCCTAAGCGGAGTGCAGCGAGATTATGGCGAACAGGTGTGTCTGTGTCTTCAGTTTCCGCAGGAGGATACAGAGATTCTCGCCAGCCTGCACGGAAGAAGACACCGTCGTCTACAGCGCGTATAGGGCAGGGGATTTCTACAAGTGCTTCTGCGCGAACGTCGCGGAGCTGGTCAAGAGTAGATACACGAAGTGTACACAGTGCTCGTGAGAGGAGCCAGCCCGCGGTAGCAACATCGGGTATATTGTGCTCGACGATGGCACTCTGTACGATAGCACGAGCAAAGAGAGGTTTTGTTTTGTTGGGATTGGAATACAAATGGCCAATGATATCCGCTGCGCCGGCGCCAGAGCCGAAGATAGTTACATTTGAAGGGTCGCCACCGAAATCGGCGATGTATTGATTCACCCACTCGAGAGCACGACGCTGATCATGTAGACCTGGGAGATTGTGATTAGCCGGAAAAGGAAAGACAACAGTGGGACGAACCGTAATTACCGACACCTTGGTCACCTGCTGCACGATTATCTTCGGCAAGCTTTGGACTTGCTGCGCAACCAAAGAAGCCCAAACGATAGCTGGGTGACGTAGATGTTGAGCATGGATTAAGACGTAAACACAAGGACGTACTTGAAGGTGACGAGGATGATCGGTTTGCCAATGCGAACGCTCGCGGCAACGAGTGGACCGCCGTCATAGATCCAGCTAGAGCCACACCCATGAGTGCCACCTCTGATGGAATGAGTTTGAGGAAACGCGTGGAAAGGGGAGCACTAACCCATGCACCCAAAGCATGACAGGGAATCGAGAGTGCGAGCTCTGGTGAGCGGGAGTGGTGATGTTCAAGTTTAGACAGTCAAACTCGTCCTGGGCGAGGACCTGTCTGGGGAGATCGGTCTCTGGGATACCGATGAGCTCTTCTTCGAGACTCTTTTGATTTGATTGGGGGCAGATTGGGCTGAGCGGGGGACGTGAGCGGGGGAGGATGGCAGAATGGAAGAGGAATGAATACCCAAATTTGGTTGCATCAAGCGCGGGTGGGTATGAAGAGCAGAGGATCGACTGACGGAAACGTGCAGGTACGATGGCATATTTTATTCCGCGGAACTGATGAATAGGGATGTCAGGAGAGGAGACGGAGTGATCTACACCGTAGAAGGTAGTGTTGAGGGAGGAATGGTGAAGGGGGACATGTGAGCGGTCGAATATCATAGTGGACTGGAGGAAAGGAGGAAAGGAGGGAGCAATTAAAGGAAGAGTGTTGTGTTTTGTGTCATCGATCGCATTTGGCTCAGGCGTAGGCAGAAATCCAAGTACTTTGCTCAAAATGGAAACTACCCCTACTTGATCAGTCATGTGACTGCGGAGCAAACCGGATGACGTATCCGGCTACTTGGTACTGGGCACGAGGTCAACGGCGAACTCGACGACTGAGTGGGTCACTTACCACCGAACTACCACTACCGCGCCGTACAACCACACCATCCGCTTCAATCCCGGATCAGCGGAATCCCACAAGAAGGATACCTCGGGACGTGTATGACACGGCCCAGCGACGGGCTCGTACGCTGGCTATCATGAACTCGATGCTACAGATCATGGGGAAAAGAGGTTGAAAGACGGCCTCGTATCCAACGGATTCCAATCGCTTTCTTATCGCTTGACAAACGCTATCTCGGATCGATACGACAGTGTCGTCCCGCTCAAAATGGTAACTTAATCTTATCCCATTTTCCCACTGCTTTTGGCGAGTGCTTAGGTACTACCATGCCAGATTAAACAAACTGTACGACAGTGTTTTGCAGGTGCATCATCGACATCCCTGAGGGTGTGTATACTATTCATCATGCAGTCGCTCTCGTTCTCGTTAATGCCGCGATCGCCCACAAACATAAAGGGTCTGTCCTGTGGTGTTCACTTGGTTGCGATTAACCCGTAAATCCCCCATTCCAACTTCCTCTCCCACTGACATCCGGTTTCACAAGCCATGTCAACTATGCTGGTGATTTGGTCACTGGATTACAAAGGTTCGTCATCGTGACTCAACAATTGTTCATCTTCCAAGCTTCCACCCTAGTGATTGCATCCTTGTTTCATGGTCTTGCCATCGGCTCTGGCATCTTCAGGTCAACATATCGCTGGTACATCTCCCGTTTTGGTTGGGACGATATGTGGGCTCTACTCGCCCTTCTTACCGATGTTGGCTCCCTCGTATGCTCATTGCTGGAGACAGAGACCCTCCGTACGTTTTCCCTTTCTCTCCTCCATCAGTTATCCGACTGGAAATCAGTGACTCCTGCCACTACCTCCATCGTTCTAACTTGGGCAAACGCGATCACCTTGACATCTGTTCTCTGGTATGTTTCCGTCCACGCTGCCATTCGTAGCTTTTAGATTGATTGCGCCACAGGGAAGCACGCTTGAGCATTATGACCGCGATAATCCGAATCACAAACCCTCGTGCACGCACTCGGCATGTGTCCTACGCAATCGCAATTGCCTTTGGTTTGATGTGGATTGCCACACTGGCCCAGAAAATGTACAATTGTGCTACGATGTTGACCGCTGTGTCGCATGGCGTTGCGATTTCTCAGCTGATTAGTGCGTCCATCACTTCTGATTCCTGATGGTATGTCAATCGAGTTCCACAGCTGATGTGATTTCCGACACCCTCCTCGTGGCCATGCCTGTTTTCTTCCTGAAAGATATGAAGATATCGCGTGGCCAGCGCGTGCTCCTTGTCTCGTCATTTGCTTCCTCAATTTGCATCGCCATTATCACGATTGCGCACTCTATTGTCCTCTTCCTCCCTCTGTCCGGTTCAAGCTTCGTGATCGCTCAGATTAAGGTAAAGGGATCGAGCATCGAGGTTATTGCGTCCCACTGAACATCATAATTCTCAGGCAGCACTTTCGGTCATCACTTGCAACCTCCTCGTCATCTTGACGTTCATATACAGGGTCTTCCACAACACGGATGTGTATCCTAGTGGAATTCCGGTCGAAAGTGAACCTGTCCAATTCACATCCATCCTTCCTGCACAATGGAGCCTCGGGAGTTGCTCGTGTTCGGCATCCCAGCCGAGCCCCTGCACTCACTGTATCACAAGTCCGAAGGTAGACAGAGATAATGTGTCACCAGGGTTGGTTCACGATTCAAGCGCGTGAAGTAACGCAGGGTTATCAGAACAGGGTGCACCCTTTCCTGTCAGGTTAGCCTCCTTTAGGTAGCTACACACTTGCCATACGCTTGCAAGATAACTGATCAGACTGGATTGTCATGCTCTGGCACATTTCAGAATCGACTGCGGCGCAGGAACTGCGGGTATCTCTACGCATCAAACAGCTAGATGTTTGTGAAGATGATTGGTGACTCACCATCAGTCCGTGCGAGTTGTGATTGGAGGACACGTAGAAACGAAGGTTATTCACAGACCGTTCCTGCACTACCACCACACAACCGGAGTTGTCATGGGATCATAGGTGCGAAACCCGAGTTTCACCACAGCACACCTGTATTCATGCCAATGTTACGCCCGGGGAGGTATAAATATATGCTGTAAATAAGCCATATATTTTTATGGTGTTGTAGAATTTTATAGATTAAAGACTGTTCGTAGTAGCAAATGGCCCATATCAGAAAGATCCTAGATCATAGCAAAGTGACTTGCACGTTGAACGTAGTCTGGTGACCAGCCCGTCCAAACGAGGCAAACCGTCGATAGTTCCCTAATCCGGCAACTCTCTGTTCGACCGAAATTATATATTGCCTAATTAGACAACTAAGTAGGACGAGTTGCACGGCATCTCTTCTCTTGTGTACCCCCGGTTGAATTGCTCATTACCATCTTCCTGACGTCGCCGAACATGAACCGACGATCAGAGCGTGACATCTTGCAGGCTTGCAGCTTACTGTCCACCATTGCCATTGCGTACCTATCGATAAGCAAAGCGCTGCGACACACGAACCACTGAAATACGTCAAATTCTCCGTGCTTCCGAGAGTTGCAAGGTCAAACGTCGGACAGCGGTAACAATGCTAGCTACATGTACGTACTACACAGAGCCAACGGCTAACCCGACGACCGATACCACTAACAAGGGGACGGACAAGATTAGTACCTTGCGCACACAACGGGGACAAGACCTCCACGACTACCACTCAGTACAACCACGGGTGGCTCAACGAGTCTATCCCCCTCAGTCCCGGATCAACGTGATCACATAAGAGTCGTATCTCGAAACGGCTCAGCGCTCAGCGACGAGCTCGCACACTGGGTATCACTGGCATGAACTCGATGCTACAGATTATGGGTCAAGGAGCTCAAAGAATTACGTCGTATCCAACCGCTTTCTTATCCACCTCGGATCGATTCGACCCGTCACACTTTTATCCCGTTCTCCCCTTACTCCCTGCGAACGAGTCACCGGCCCAGGTACCATACTGGGTTAAATAAAATTTACAACAGTCTTGCATGCATCGTCGACATCCCTGAGGCCTGAGGTGTGTACTAGTATACTATTATTCTTCACACGGCTGCTCTCGTAACGAGATCGCCCTTTTGAATGGGTCTCTGTCAGACCGTCACTTGGCGTTCCCTTTGGTTTACGCATTCGACTCAAAGAGTGCCGTTTGCGATGCTTCAAGTCTCTCGTCGTTCGACACCTGGTTGCGATTAACCCGTAAACCCTTCGTTCCAAGTTCCTCTCTCCCACTGACTTCCAGTTTCACAAACCATGTCATCTCTGGGGGTGCCTTGGTCACTGAATTACAAAGGTTCGTCATCCCGACTCAACAATTGTTCATCTTCCAAGCATTCCGCCCACCCTAGTGGCCGCATGCTTGTTTCACACCCTCGCCATTGGCTCCGGGATTTTCAGGTCAATGTATCGCTGGTACATTTCCCAGTTTGGCTGGAACGATATGTGGGCTCTACTCGCCCTTCTTACCGATGTCGGCTGCCTCATATACTCATGGCTGGTGCAATCAGTCCCTCGTGCTTCTTCTCCTTCTCTCCCCACTCAAACCATCAATTATCCGACTGGCAATCAGCAAATCCGTCCAATACCGCCGTCGCTCTACTTTGGGTAGGCACGATTACCTTGTCCTCTGTCCCCTGGTGTGTTTCCGTCTACGCTGCCATTCGTAGCCTTGAAATTGATTGCGCCACAGGGAAGCACGCTTGAGCATGATAACCGCGATAATCCGAACCACAAATCCACATGCACGCACCCGGCGTGTGTCCTACGCAATCGCAATTGCCTTTGGTTTGATGTGGATTGCCATACTTACACAGAAAATGTACAATCGCGCTACGCTGTTGTGTCCCCTGTGTCGCATAGTGTTGCGATTTCTCAGTTGATCAGTAGGTTCATCACTTCCAATTCCTGAGTGTATGCCGATGAAATTCCACAGCTGATGTGATTTCTGACGCCCTCCTCGTGGCCACGCCTATTTTCTTTTTAAAAGGTATGAGGATTTCGCGTGGTCAGCGCGTGCTCCTTGTCTCGTCGTTTGTTTTTTCGATTTGCATCACCATTGTCTCCATTGCGCATTCTATCACCAACTACTTCCCTCTTAGTACCACTGTAGGCCTGTTGATTTCTCACATCGATTATTGCGTCCCACTGAACATCGCAAGACAGATATGGATCCCGATGGAGTTCTGGCCGAAAGCGAACCTGTCCAATTCACTACCATCCTTCCTGCACAATGGAGCCTTGGGAGTTGCTCGTGTTCTGCATCCCAGCCGAGCCCCTGCACTCATTGCGTCCCAAGTCCGACGGTAGACAGAGACAATGTGTCACCAGGGTTGGTTCATGATTCAAGCATGAACTGACGCAGGGTTATCAAAACAGGGTGCACTCTTTCCTCCTTCAGGTAACAACACGCTGCCCTAAGTACGCTTGTAAGCTAACTGATTAGATTGGATTGTCATACTTCGGCATGTTTCAGAATCGACTGCGACGCAGCGGGAACTGCAGGTATCTCTACTGCGCATCAAACACCTAGATACTTTTGAAGAGACTTTGTAACTTTATTGGTTGGCCACTTACTAAAACTATTCGGGCCCCGGGGGCCGTCGTTCCTGTGTTACTTATTCCCACAAAACACATCCAAGTGTTTCCATGTTGGTAACGCCGTTAAATTATGTATCAGGGAAGGTCATCGTTGGGTAAAGTTGACCAAAACAGGTCCCAGGTCCGACGGTTCCCCATCAGACAACGCTCTCGTGAACGAGCACGAGCATCACGCTGGCAATTTCAACGTACAAAAGGCCCTGTCAGCATGGTCGCCGCGAACTATCCTTGCGCAAACCTAAACTCACCCTTTCCCTCGCCGCCTGTCACAAACGATGTTACCCAACTGGAATTCGGGACTGATGGGTGAATTTCCGGCCGTCTCGAATCAGCTGGCGGTGACAAATCTTGTGTCCTAGCTTTGGCAACGGCCTTCCATGGCTTGGCGATACTCTCAACCTTGTTCAGGCTTTGGTATCGATGGTATACGGCGCGTATGTGGTGGGAAGATGCATGTGCTCTGGTTGCGCTCTTGGCCGATATCATGTGTCTTGTCACTACACGGCTCGAGCAACCCGTTCCGGGTGGTAAGATCATGATGCTATTTTCGCGCATATCAGCATATTGAAGGATGAGCATCCTTGGCAGCCAGCGTTCCCAGCTTTTTCACCACCGGTAACTGGATTCTCTCCTGTGCATTCCCTACGGTGATATGGTGAGCTCCTGAGCTCGCGTTTTGGTTGGCACGTCATGAACCCGCGACGGGAACATTTAGGTCGAGCAGAACAAGTATTCTGATCTCCATGGTACGCGTGTTCCAGCCCGTGGGCACGTTGAAACGTATTGCCATCGGTGTCGGTGCCGCGTTCGGAGCGCTGTGGTTCGGTCTCGTCGGTCAACGAATTCAAGTCTGCCTCAAAAATAGCTGCCTCATCACGAGACAGATTATTATCGCCCAGACCATCAGTGAGCACGAACAACCAACAAACCGAGATGAAGTAGATAACGTTGACTCCGGACGGTAACAGCGGATGGGATCGCCGACGTACTCTTGACTGGACTTCCCGTGTTATTCTTGCGTGCTGTGAAGTTGAGTCGTAAACGAAGGCTGTTGATCCTCTCCACGTTCTCCGCGACCATGGTTATCAACGTGATGACGATCGCACAAGCCGTGGTGCTGTTGCAGCCTGTCATCACGTCAGGCACGATCATCGTCAGCCATGTCAAGGTAAGCACCGAGACTGTTTGGAACGAGTGTGCTTACCACAGAACTAGTATGCACTTTCATTGATCATATGTAACCTCCTGGTGATCGTCACGATGGTCTACCGAGTTATGAACAAGGACGAAACGGATCTGGATGATTCGCAATTTGAGACAAGCAAGCTCACGACGATCCAACTCTCCCAGGCAGGGTTCAGCCAAGAGACGAGCAATCCCCCAGCCACGACAAAGTTTTCCAGTTGGTCGTTCAGAGATCCTGGTCGATCGGAAACATCGAGTGTTGTCGCTGGAGCGTCCCGTGTGAGTGGTGTGTATGAAGGTAACTAGTGTAGTACTGTCGTGCCCGCGTTAGTGAATTTATGTCAACTGCAATGCAAATCTCACAAGATCACACATACTCGACATAGTACTGTTCTGCGCGGTGTTGTTCGCGTAACTGCGTGCCTTGGGAAACGTAAACATGGCTCCAAGTCTGATGGTGTCAGTCAGCATTGCGAAACAGTGCGGCGCCCGTCGCACTTTCAGGAACGACCCTGAATTTACATTTTTGTTGACTGTGCTCCAATGGATAGCTCTCGAACGGTATTAGAGCAACGTTACACATATACCGTCTTTGCAGATGCGCCTGACTTGATACTTATTGAGGGTGATAATTTCGTAAATCTGCTGAGTCAATGCATGGCAATAAGGACGTTTGAGGTTGTTGACTCCGTGTTAATTGCGGGTTTTCGTGTTCTCATTCCCGCCCTGAGGTCCGAGACGCCATCAGTAACAGACCCTCCCTGAATACAAAACATGAATCCACAAAAGATGGACTGGAAAAAGTTGAAGATCGTTCGTTATTGACACTTGTCCAACGTGATGTTCCCTGACTCAGGGAATTGGACACTGATAAATGATTGATGACCTTCCTCGCCTTTCGCAAAACAATATTGATGACGAACCACAGTGCCTGTCCGCAACCGTGTCACCGTCCTTCCATAGCGTGGCGATACTCTCGAATCCGACGCTGATGCGGTGAGTTGACTCATTGAGTCACCAAATCGGTGGCGCGCGAGAATTGACAAAGAAATGCTACCATGACGGACTCCAGGGCGACGAGGATAAGCATTTTGGCTTCCAGTGCGCGTTTCACATCCCGAGGGTATTCTGAGATACATCGCTCTCGGCATTGGTGCCATTTTTGGGATGATGGGGATGTGATGAGACGAAGACGGTCCTTATAGCCCAGACCACCAGTAAGTACTAGACATTCGTTGACCCCCGTCTTGGCGTTCAACCATCGACCGGTGAACAGTGGATTGTATCGTGGACGTACTCTCGAGTGCGCTTCCGATCGGGTTCGTACGCAACGTGACGCTGAGTCGAAAACGGAGGATTCTAATATCTTCCACGTTGTCGCCAAGCACAATCATCAATATCGTGACGACCATGGTGCTCCCCCACCCCCTCAAGTCGGGTTTGTGGCGTGTTCGTGATCGTCGCGTTTCTCCACCGTATCTTGCACAAGGGGGAGACAGGCATCGAGGACTCTATACCCGAGATTAGCGGGGTGGAGTTCACTCGCCAAGAGAGGGCGCAGTCAAGAGATGAGCGTGGGATGGTTGTTGCCTGCATCATCGGGAACGACAAAATCGTCTGCTTCGTCTTTTCGTGGTAATCGACCCAAGGCATCTAGAGCTACGGCGGCGTCTCGGATGTGTAGAGCGGGAGGAGGAGCACCAATAAGCTGTGTCTGAGCTGTCCTATGCAGATGGTCACTGGTTGGTAGTACGTTTGGATGTTTAGAGCATCTGGCCATGGGTGTATCATTGTAGTATGCTCAATCGACTCTAGAGTTCAACAAGCTTATGTCACCATCCAACGGGTCCGTTTTTGCTGTGTGCTGGCAACGACCGCGTACGATTAGTAGGATCCGGTGGGCGGGTGTTTGAGCCTGGATTGTGTTCTTGGCCGACATCGTGTGCCTTTTGGCTCGCGTAACTAGAGGAGATTCGGATGTAAAACCTCTCGGTTTCAGTGTTTCGGTGCCACGTACGTGTCCGATAGTCGTGTTACAAATTCTGGGTTGATCCTGCACATGTGCACCGGGACCCGAGAACCCACGTGCACCACGGTGAGTAAGCATCTATTATACTACAACTCGAGAAATTGACATGCTATGCACCTGCAGGGGAGACTTGAATATTGTAGCGAAGACGACCCCACATACATCACGAAGTATTCAAAGGAACTGTATGTTAAATAGTATCATACTTAAATAGTCCGGCTGTATATCAACTATCACTACCGTAGTATATGTGAACGAATCGATCAATCCTCCCCCCGAAGAGAGCTCGCGTACCGACCAAACAGTCTATTGAGTCGGCCTTGGACTGGATTCCGTAGCCCCATCCACCTTCTCCTCGACCCCTACCGGTATGATGGCCGTCCAGCGAGACCGCTCCGATGCCGTCGAGGCCCATACGCTCATCGTTGGGCGTTTGTCCACACCACTCTCCGCGAGGCCCGTGTTCAGATCTACGGTCGTGAATTCGATCGGCTCTTCCAAGGCGTCGAGATCGCCCGCCTTTCCACGGCGACACACGTGGCACGCAAATGCCACAATCACGAGGAGGTTGCACACGATCAGCGAGAGCGCCGTCTGTCACCGCGTAACGCCATGTGAGTCAAACAAAAGACAGATGTTCTCCCTTTTTTTCTTGGATGGGCCCGAGAAAGAGGGAGACAGGTCGAATACGACTTACCTTTACATGGCCGATGACGATAGTCCCGTCTGACGTCACCGTGAAGAGAACAACGGAATGTAAAATAGTAACCGCAGTAATCAGCAACGACGCTGAGAACACGGAAAATATCATGATCCGCTGTCGGCGGGTGATCTTTGTCCTTCGGAGGAAATAAATAGGTAAAACGACGAGCGCGAAATCAGAAATCACATCCGCTGAAGAGAATGAAAGCGAGAGTAAGTGAGGATTGAGACCCTTGGCACGAATACGGGAGTGACTAGAACACTGACTGATGAGTTGAGAGAGTCCAACCGAACCTGCGATAATGCACTCATCCCGGATGCAAATCTGGATTTTCTGACCCATCAGTGCGACCCACATGACGATAAACGAACAGCCGACGAGGAACGCGATGCGTCGAAGTCGTTGTGAAGGATTCGCGACGCGGACGATGGAGAACAGGATGCTTGCCCGACAAGCCCTGAAGGAACGGTCAGCGCACAAAAAAGGTCCACAACCACCATACTTGCACGTGGAATCGAAAGAACGCACCAGAGAACGCAGGGAAACCCCAATGCCGCCATCCAATCGGTGACGCCGTCTATTGGTGGTGTCCCCTGGGCTGGTTCGAGAAGAAACGCATCGATGTGAACAGCGAGTCGCATCAGATGGTGTTGAATCCTCACCTGTTGTGGGTGCCTCCAGCAAAGCGGCTACGAGACATAACACGTCCGCAGCAAGTGCGACTGCGGCCCAACCATCTTCCCACCAGAAACGCGTCGTATACCAGCGATATATCAGCCTAAAAATAGTGCACACGATCGCAACACCATGGAACGAGCCCGCGATGACTGGAAAAGTAAAGAAGAGGTCGGCCAATCGTCTGGTCAGCCCATCCACGAAAAGAGGAGGGAGGCAAACGTCCAAAATATGACTTACTTTTCAGAGTGGGAGACCAAGGCGACAGATCCATGGGTGTAGGAGTGAATATTCATGGGGGATAGGATGCTGACTGGTTTAAATATTTCTCCGGAGGCACAACGATAGCTTTACGCAGCCATTCAACTGCCAGGTCCTGATCACGGCATCCAGGTTGATAATCAAAACCTTTGGCCAACAGTGCCACTAGTGGGCCCCGCAGTGGTTAGGACTACATAATTGGCGTAAGTATGTACTAAGCTCATGGACTCTCTGAGTCGCGGAGCCTGGAGTCATCGCTAGCCAAGTGAATAGAATCATGAATTACGGTTTACTTGGCGATGGAGTCCATCGTACTGCGTAATCAAATCAGCGAGCTTAGTAGGCCATTTGATTCCGTGCTGCACGCGAGAGGGTGAGTGTTGTCGAGACTGAAAATTACAGTGCTGATCAACGCTAGCTGAAAATCAGGAGGCTGCTCTTTCGCTAGTGCTATGCATACTCAGCTTAGGACTTTCGTGTATCGTCGTCTCGGGATCAATAAATCGTCCAATGTACCTGATGCGCCCACATCGTCATCGCCAATCCGCTGCACCGGAGTTGTAAAATGTTTTGGGTGTGAAGTCAATCACTTGTGCATTTCTGCAGGGCGAGACTATATTAAAAAAAAAGAGAAGGTGGGGAAACACCTTGTCTTCGACGCACAACAAGAGTGGCAGGATCCGTCGAAAGCTCCGCGCGCCATGGGGATGCCAGTGCGAAAAGTCGGATGTCACAACACATTTTAGATCTCCGCTCCAACCTTGTAGTGTGCCGACACGCCGACTGCAAGGTTTCATGCTCCGACTGGTCGGTGGCTCCTCTGAAACTGTCCATTGCAATGGATCCATAACCTAGGGCCTCGAAATAATGTTCTAGATATTTCAATGTACCTCTAGCGTGTCCCAACAAATGCCTCGTCTTCCCCGAGCACATGCAATGCTTAGGTTGATCAGCGTCCAATTGATTAGACTAAAAGTAACACAGTGATATAAGATTAGAGACCGTCTCACGGTTTTGTAGCACTCCAGAGGGTTTGAAACTACGCGCACAGCGAACAAGACGTCTCATGTTTTGCAGCTAGCTGGAAAATCAGGGTCGTTGCACCAGCACAGTACAATACACAATGCGTAGATAGCACACATGTCAAGGTGCAAAGCCGGGGAAATATTAATGATACATAAATGGTTCATGATACACTCTGTTGGACGATGTTGAAAACGTCCAAATCGACAAGAATCCGCTCGTGATCGTTGAATCTTCGCCATCACGCTCGCGCGTTCGTGATGACCCACCGGGGATTATCATCCATACACCTCAAAGAAAAGTAAACCCCCCTAATCGTCCTCCTCGATCCCCGCAGGTCGCCGAATCGTAGACACGTTGGCGCCAGGTAAAGGCCACTTGCGGGCGAACGTAACGACTTCCCGACGCAGTTCCCTGACCATCTTCGCACCGACCTTGTCCTCACTCTCCGTCGTAGCTACCCGGACAAAGTCCTTGAGCAGTTTCGAACCAGCCTCCTTTTGCAGGACGAGCGAGAGCTGAACGGCGCGGTGCAAGAACTCTGCGACAATCTTGATGTCTTCTTCCACCATGTCACGCGATGTCACAGCAGCAGTGCCAAGACGGATACCGCCCGGCGTTTGCGCCGAAGCATCCCCAGAAACGGCATTTTCTACAAGAATTCAGCTCAACAAATGGAATAACGCATGCGAAGAAAAAGCGCACTGTTGATGGTGATACCGAGAAGGTCACACACTTTCTCGATTTTGCTACCGGTCAATCCGAGAGGCCTGAGATCCCAAAGAACGAGGTGGTTGTCGGTACCGTCGGTCTGGAGCTTGTAGCCACGCTCGGTAAGGTAAGAGGCCAGCGTTCTAGCGTTGGTAATAACCTGACGTGCGTACTGCTTCCACTCGGGCTGGGAAACCTGATGGAGTGCTGTCGCGACAGAGGCGATCGCCTGCGGGGAAGGTGCATTACGATATGATAGCAAGGGTTTGGGGACAAACGAACATGGTTATGAGGGCCACCTTGGCAAGCAGGGAAGACGGCCTCGTTGACACGCTTCTCGAGGTCTTGGTAATTTTGACCGTCTTTTCTGAAGAAAATCAGACCTGCCCGTGGACCACGGAGGGTCTTGTGACTAAATCCATTCAGTCCCCGAGTCTGGACGGGAAATCAAAGCGTGGGACACTCACGTTGTAGTGGTGACAACGTCACAGTGGTCAAATGGGTTGTTCAATTCCTGTGCTGCGATCAAACCGCTCGTGTGTGCGATATCTGCCATCAAATAAGCACCCTCCCTGACGCAAATGGCCTTGAGCGCCGCGTAATCCCAGTCCCGGGGATACGCGGAAGCACCGCATATGATCAAACGGGGTTTGAATATCTTGGCTTGTTTGTCCAAAGCTGCGTAATCAATTAGTTGCGTTGAAGGGTCGAGACCGTAAGGGAAGGACTGGAAGTAGATCGAAGATGCAGTCATTTTCTTCTTCGCAGTCTGTGTAAAATCGGTAAGCCTGGGTGAGGAGGCGAAACAAGTCCGCGGATTTTGGAACATACGTAGTAACCATGGGTGAGGTGACCACCGTCAGGCAGTCCCAGTCCCATGAGTCTGTCCTGGGGTTGAATCAACGCCGTCAGGGCTGCAAAGCTAATGAAAGACAGTCAGTCCTCCCCATGCCGAACCATGAGCGACGCAACACACTTGGCAGTCTGAATGGGGTGGAAAAAAAAAAAAAGACGATCAATTCCAGAGTGACTCATTCGTGCCAATGGCTGAACTTACACTTCCAGAGTATGGCTGGACATTGACGCCCCATTTTGCTGGATCGAGGTTGAATGCTTGCAAGGCCCGCTTGCGGCAGAGGATTTCGAGTTCGTCGATCCACTCGTTACCACCGTAATACCGGGCCCCAGGAAGACCCTCGGAATATTTGTTGGTCAAGATCGAGCCATTGGCCTCGATGGCGGCACGACTAGTCAAGTTCTTTGAAAGGATGTTCAGAGCAGGAACATGTTTTCGAGGGAACAGGAGGAACGAACCTCTGAGGCAATGAGTTCAAGGCCAGAATACTGCCTCCAGGTTTCCTTGTCGATGATGTTTTGTACCTCGGGATCGATCTCGGCCAGAGGTGCGTACAAAACTTTGTTCTACAGCTGGCTTAAAAGTAGTCGTGTGTGATGCAGAAGGCATGTACATACGAAGGCGGGTGTGTTTGAGGTAGCCATGGAGCGTATTTTGAGGGGGCCCTGCTTGCTGATGGGGAGGACTGCGGTGGGACGAAGAAAGGAACGGGCACAGCGTATCATTTCCGGGTGACTGTCGAGCGAATTAAATAAATTTTGTCTCTAAAAGCCCGGACGATGCCGACTGCGGGATGAACAAGACAGGTCGGCGACAAACGAACTCGTCTCACACTCCGAGTGGAAGAACGTCAATCATACTTGTATTGGACCCGTGTGTCTCAAAATTAGCCATTCTGTACGTATTTAGTTCGCGCCGACACGCTCAGGGTAAGTAATCCTCAGGTAAGATTCACACCGTGAGCCGTGCGCATTTGATCCTGTATGGAACCAACTTATCTGTGAATCGTTGGCAGTACTGGCCGGGCTTCATGCATGGCCATGGGTGGAGGGACGATGAGGACGATGCGAACGGCGATGCGAGTGGCGATCCCAACGCACTCGGCCGTATACGTTGGATAAAACACGCATGTCATTGCATGAGACAACGCCCGCATCAACTTTCTGAAGCGAGTTATGGGATGAGCGTCTTCCTCAGTCTGCAGGTATGTCCGCGCCCATTTTTTACATACATGATTCGTAACAAGTCCGTTGTACCTCCCACTTGCCTACCCACGCCGCGGGGTGGCTAGCATTAGTGCGCCCTCTTGAATAACCCGAAGCGTTTTCGGTTTCGCTTGGCCTCTATGCGTCTCATCACCTCTTGCTCGATCTCCTCCTCACTGTCCGTGATCCCCACCGTATACCACACCACAGTCAACATACCGATGACAGCCGTAAGTACACACCTGCGTAGATAGCACATCAGGCGCATCCTTAAGGATAGACGTGAATCAGGGAGCAAGCACACTCACCCGGTCATAGCCAAAATACCCTTTGGCAGCCAACCCAGTATCTGTGGCCAAGGTCCCAAAGGCAGTCCAGACAAGTCCGTCGCCGACGCATGCCCAGCGGCGTTTCCTGATTGAGGTAAACCTAGTGCGCCGCACTGTTCGTATAAGGACGACGGGACTTGCCCCACAGCTCGTTCCTGGGCCTGAACCGGTGCCTCGATGAACTGGACTGCAAGACCGGCTTCCAAATGCCATTCGATATGACCTAATCAAAGGTGGTCAGCTCTGTGACGAGCGTGATTGGGGAAACGTACAGTGGAAAAGCCACGCCCCAGGATTGTCCGCAACGACCCGAAGCGTGGCAGACGAGCCACCTGGAATGGTGATAGTGTCGCGGCGCATCGGATTGGCTTGCCCCTCGATCAACGGAGGGTTCAATGTAGGGTCCGTCGAGGTGTAGTCTGTGGCGCGATTGACAATCTGGAACTTGTGGCCATGCAGATGGCTGAGACAGAGATCAGCAACGAAAGTGTGGCATGGTTGGAAAAAATGCCGTCGCACAATGGATGTGACCCCGTGTCTGCATTCTTGACAACGATGTCAACAACATCGAGATGATTGAGCATGATACTATATGGTCCGTATGCTTCTTGGACTGTTGCATTGTCGCCGAGAGTGAGGACGGACATGACAGCAGGCACGATCGGGGAGTTGTAGACATAACCATTGAGCGTTGCGTGGTTCGTGCCGTCATCCATGGTATCGAATACGACCTCCAATTCAACGGATTGTGAAGCTACGGGTTGCGATATCGAGTCGACCGGGACTAGTGCAGTATCGTTAGTCACGGTGTAGTTCTGGGCAGGTCCTAGGTCAACGATGTCTTGTCCAGCGGCATATGTGATCGAAGCGGTGAGATCTATTTAGATGCGTCTCAGTCGTCGAATGCGAGTGGACCGAAGGTGGTACATACTCGTTTGCAGTGTCGAGGGGACTTGGTCAAACATTGTGGTGTCCATGTCAGCATGGAGTAACCAGTTGGAAGATGAATCGTTTCGAGCCTGAACGAGTATGGAGTAGCGTTGCGCAACAGAGATACTCAGCATATCTGTCGGGTATTCTTGGACGTCTGTCTACATGAATGACCGCGGCGGTTAACTTCACGAACGTCGTTGCAGGTGGGGTCAAAAACAGGATGAGATGCTTACTCCGTCGGCTTCGATTATGCGCATGTCATGACCGTCGACCCAGAGGTAGTATGAGGCAAACGCGGCCATGTTGATGATTCTCAGCCGATAGGTGCGGCCTGGAACAAATGGTAGGGTGGCATTTTCGTTGAATCCTACCGCAGAGGTTACCGGCGCTGGAGAACTTCCCGCGATGGGAGGCAAGTAGGACGAGTCTTGCGCAAAATAAATCAACCCGGAATCTAAAAAAAAAATGGCGTGCATCAAAAGGGGATATGGTTTACGAGGTGACGATAGTAATGTTTACTTGGCACAGGTTCGATGCCGCTCGGATTGGCAAGGGTGATGAAGCTTTGCATTAAGACGGCCTGTTCTTGGTGATACCAGTCGGACAGAATGACGGTGAATTCTTCGTCGTACTGGTATGTTTCGTTCGACGGATGCAAAACGAGGGGTGTACGAAAGCCGTCGACATATTGGCCCTGGTTAGGTGATGGAACGAAATCAGCTTGGCTGTAGAAGAAGTTTAGTGAATGCGCTCACGGACGCGTGGGAGTGGGCCCAGTAGGTGCCGTGTTGCCCAGAGGAGTTGATCGGCACAGAATAATCAAAGGTCTGACCGGGGGGAATGGCACTGTGGGTCACGTGATATGAGTGACCCACGCGGAGGTACATTCATGAACGTACCATTGAGAGACTTGGGCGGCGCCGTCCATCCAGCTGGTGGAATTGAAGAACATGCCATGATGGTGTAGGGTTGTCGGTGCGTCGAGTGAGTTGGTAACGTGTAGGAGGAGAGAATCCGACGTGTTGACGGAGAGTGGGGGCGGTCTGTGGGAGGAGGTCACGTCAAGTCATTGTGAGGAGGCTAAAAATGCTTACGGCCAGGTGTTGTTGATGCCAATGACACGACGAGCAAAGAGGCCGTCGGGATTTGCGTCCTGAACATAGGTGACATTCCACCATAGTTCCTGTACGCCGGCCAAGGCGGTGGTGGCGAAGGGGAGGAGAAAGAGGAGGGAGTAGAACATGGGGTGTGGCGATATTTTTAGGAGGGCTTGGGCTTGGGCTGAGAAAGGCCGGTTTTTATGTGGGGAGGTCAGGTATCACCGGTGATAAAGTTATCAGATAAATAAAACTAAAAGACCCGAACGCAACTGTCAAATTAAATCTGATAAGATCCGACAAAAAAAAGACCCTCAAATTCAAATCTGATAAGAAGATCTGCCCCTGGTCGGATACCGGACATGAGAAAATTATCTGATAAAACTCGCACCCTCCGTATTAACGACCCACCCTGCTGCGACACCCATGGCCAAGAATCTCTTCTCCCTCTCCATCTTCTTCGTCGTCTTCCGCGAGGCACTCGAGACCGCCCTCATCATCTCTGTCCTCCTCAGTCTCGTCGACCAGATCATCATCCCTAAAGACCACAGTAACGCCGTCACTGTCACAGATGCTCCCGCGGCACCTCAGGACCCCGAGTCCAATCCCACCCCCGTCGCACCTCGCGTCCTCAGAAAACTAAGGCTCCAGGTATGGTCCCGTATACACCATCTCTGTCTCCCCTCGACGTGTATCCAAGGTCCTCCTCGGTGCGCTGGTCGGCTTAGCTATCGCCGTCGCTCTCGGTGCAACCTTCGTCGCCATTTGGTTCACTCAGGCGAAAGATTTTTGGTCAAGCTCGGAACAATTATGGGAAGGCACGCATTCTTAACCACATCCTGTCGTCACAACCCTGACGCATTTTCAGGCATATTCCAGTTGGTCGCGTCCCTTATGATCTTTGTCATGGGTGTCACCATGCTTAAAATGGAGAATGCGCGCACAAAATGGCGCATAAAGCTCCAAAGCGCGTTTGGCGACCAACGTATGCATATCCCCGTCCACCGAGACGCGCCTTTGACGTTCTCTCTCAGCGCGCGATCGCGACGCAAAGACTGGCAAATGGGCCCTCTTCGTCCTCCCAATGATCACCGTCCTTCGCGAGGGCAAGTCCCTTCCCCCCACCGTGATCCCTTTGCTGACCTCTTCTCCTCGGCTACAAACAGGTGTGGAGGCAGTCGTCTTCGTTGGCGGCGTCTCGCTCGCAGAGCCTGCCACATCTATACCCATCGCTGCTATCGTCGGCATCATCTGTGGCATTCTGTGCGGAGTTATCGTATACCAATTCGCCAGCCGAACCAGCAAGTATCTCGTCACCCCCCCTGCCAGGTACCTCCATTAATACCCTTGACAGCATTCAAAATATTCCTTATCTGCATGACGAACCTTCTCTTACTGATCGGTGCCGGCCTCTTCTCGAAAGCCGTTTGGGCATTCCAAGAGAATACGTTCATTAAGCTCATCGGTGCCTCCTCCGATGATGCTGTCGGAACCGGCCCTGGCACATATGACGTTCGAGGCAGCATTTGGGCCCTCGATTGTTGTTCCTCATCCGACGGAGGTTGGTCCGTCTTTAACGCCATCTTTGGTTGGCAAAACAATGCGACACGTAAGACCCCCCTCCTCGCTCCTCTGGCCACACTATTGATCGCGTCGTCAGTGGGTAGCGTGCTGTCGTACGTGTTTTACTGGCTGGCCGTTATCGTCGCGCTCGTATACTACAAGTTCCGAGAGGTAAACCAGCTAACGTTGTTCTGCCAAGCAACACGGTTGAAATATTGCTTCTTTGACAGGGACGCACAAAACTCCTTGGATGGGAGTCGGCCAACGGGAAGCGGAGACGCCAACAACGCGAAGCTCAAGCGGCCGGCCGAGAGATCACGGAGAGCCCGTTGGAGAAGGTTTCGCAAGCCGGGAAGGCTGTCGCAGGCCAAACAGACCGTCCAGCCGAGTTGTAGGCGTCCACTCTATCTCCGATGGAACTCGTGCGGGCGGCACCTGGGCTGGAGTTCGCGGATGACCGCCACCCAAGGGCTTTGGCCCACAGTACAATATTTTTACCATCTACAAACCGTTGAAATTTCATGTACCCGTTTTTCATGCCATGCCACAGTCTATCTAGACGGAGTTGATCGGCCATTGTGAGAGTATGCAAGATAGCAAATTTGAGCTACAGACAAGATACAGCACATGGTGAGCATGACAGGTAATGATGGTGCAAGAACACCGTTGATCAAGACATTCTGCACAACGTGAGTCCATGCGGAAAGCGTGATGCAAGATCGCAAGAAAAAGTTGGCCGTATAGATAACACGCATGGTACATGGCGGGTTCTCGAACCCTCAGACCGATAGATCCAGCTTGAAGAGGCAATAAAGCAGCGTCGCGCTCTTACAAACGGGACACTCCGACTTTGCAACGACGGCTTGCGTGATGCACCTAATGAAACCAAACCGTCGGTTCGCAAACGCCGGTCGTCGCGTTTCGCAAACGTGCGACAAGGGGTGAAAGGGAGTAACAATTTTTAAAAAAGTAAAAGAAGTACACGCACGCACGTACCTTCTACAAAAGAGGTGGCCACATATCGTCGCCGTCATGTCCTCGCACGGATCCAAAAGACAAATTCGGCAGTGTAAGCGATGTACCACCCTATTACTTGCACCCGTGTTTGTCGCGATCGCATCGTCGTCCACGGTCGGCCCACGTTCCTCGCGCTTGGGTATAGACGCCACCACTTCCAGGGATTCAAGGGATGACGATGATGACAGTCTTAGGGGAGTGCGACCCGACGAAGGGGACCCCGAACTGGTGGCGACCAATATGGCACGGTTTTCGCGGATATAGTCGGGTATCCCATCGGCCGAAACAAACACAACCGACTGGCTGGATGATGTCGGGGTGCTCTGTGTGCTGTCAGCGTGTCAGTCGGCTGGTCTATATAACGATGGCGATATAACGGGGGAAATGACCTTGTATCAGATAACAGCTCGGCCGAAATAGAGGATGCGGGAGACGGAGGTCGGGCATCCTTATTTATGGCAATGTTGGTTGCTTCAGAGGCAAGCAACGGTAACCGACTTACATCGCTGCCATGTTCGGAGGGTGTTGGAGAGGGAGATGTATATTGGCGTTGGTCAACATCCGGGCGTTCCTCTCCGTTGGTGACGCTTGGATTCGCAGATGCCTCATTTACGTGTTCGATCTGGGGTGGCATGGATGACTGAGGCGATAAGAAAAGGGACGACTCCGTCTGTAATGGGCTATTGTGGAGCTCGTCACCAGGTCCACCGAGCGGACCGACAACTTCCATAACCGATGGGGGTGGTGTGCAATCGAGCTCCTCCAAAGGTTGTCGTGCAACTTCCTCCCGGTCCACTTCGGGGGGTTGCTTTTCTGTTAAAGGAGACCCCCCATCGAGACTTGCCTAATTTTACACAACTGAGTTAGCATGGTGTCAAACTATTTATGATCTGGCATTGACCTTTACATTTCCACCTTCCTTGTCTTCGTCCATCTCCGCACTTAGGGCGTGCACGTGCCTGACGTGCTGTGTGGGGATGTAAGACACGTGTACACCACAATAGCACGGCGATCACACCAACCTCCTCCATATCGGCCGAATTTCTCTTGCCTAGGCCGCAGAATGCACACGATGGGTGTGCAGAAGAGTCCGCGTAATGCAACTCGAGACTGTCCTTCTCGACGACGACGCCATCACAATCCCAACAGACCATGACTGGGTGGTCTGATTCAACATGCTGACAATAGGCCCGATGTTAGTGAATGGCAGTGCTCGCGAATAAGATGATCAGAAGCTGAAAGATCCTTACCGCGCAAAGGGCAAGATCATCAGCAAAGGACTTGCCACACTTGCCACACGTCGGATGACTGAGAAGATGATCTTGCAGCATCTCGTTCGAGCAGCACCGAGTAGTCAGACAGAGGTGACATGAGAAAGACTGAAGACCTTCCATGTGTTCCTGAAGTAACAGCTCGTCATCGAATTGAGTGTAGCAAACCGAGCAGTGGGGTCGGACCATAACTGCACGGAAAGCACAAACGTGATCCTGAAAAGCCTCTTCAGTCTCGAAGGCCTCAAGGCAAGGTGTACACTGGAAAATAGCGCTGCGGAGACCTATAGAATTATCCTTGCGTTTATCGTCAGCAGAGATGACATTCCCCGCATCATCTGGTACAGGCTTGTCTGTGTTCGATAGTAGGGTAGATGTTCGTTGACATATTGGGCACTTGCAGGACAACGAAGACATTCGTTGACATATCGAGCACACGCAGGACAGGGAAGACGCTCGTTCACATATCGAGCACGTGCAAGGCTCGAGTGAATGTGCGCATGGGTAAGGCTGCTCAGCGGTGACCTCCTCGCCGGGTGCATCTGTGGAAGGAATTCCGCTTGCCGGGTGAAACATTTCTCCTTTGTCCAATGTCGAGTCTGGCGAATGAGAAGGAGAAGCAGGTGGTTCCAACCCTTCATTTGTGTCGCGGGCGATGGCAGAGGCTGACGACACCTCATCAACACTTCCCATCGGCCTTGGAGCGTTTGACGACAGTAAGCGAGACTGCCAGGATGGGTGGTTGGGCGCCAATGTGGGGCGCGTGACACGATTGGCAGGGTTACGACTGCAGGACTTCCCGTGTGCGTTCTTGGAGTCTTGGGTAAAGAACTCCATCGTACAATAGCTGCACTCGAAGTGTGGCGTGGTTTGCTCGTGCTGCCGTAGTGCTTCCACGCGGGTGAAGCTCTTGCCGCAGAGCTTGCACTCGAAATAGTGCTTGGTATTTTCGTGTTGCTGCCGAGCACCCTGTGAGGAAAATTGGCAATCGCAGTGGCGACACTCGAAAGTGAGATGCACGGCGTCCTTGTGCTGTTCCCGTGCATCCTCTGAACGAAACTGTTGATCACAGTAGCGACACTCGAGCATGTGCTTGGCATCCTCATGTTGCTGCCGAGCTTGCTCTGAGGAAAATTCGCGATCACAATAGTGACACTCGAAACTCGGACGATGCTTGTCACCCTCGTGCTGCTCCCGAGCTCCCTCAGAGTTGAATTCGCGGTCACAATAATGACACTCGAACGTAGGATGCTTTGCTTCCTCGTGCGCGTCGCGGCCCTGGTCTGTGGTGAATTCGCGATCGCAGTAGCGACACTCGAACATGGGTTGGTGTTTGGCGTTTTGATGGGCCAAGCGGCCCTCATCTGTGGTGAATTCCCGGTCGCAGTATTCGCACTCGAAGAAGGAATGCTTGTCCCTAGAGTGTTGCTCGAGGGCATTTTGGGAGGGCAGCACCTTGTTACACTCTCCACAAGTATAACTGTGCTTGGATTCCGTGTGCTAGCAGGGTGTTGTCGAGTAAGTATCACGGGCGATCTCGGAAAGAAAGTACTAACCATTCGGACGGCATTGTCGTCCTTAAAGGAACGGCCGGGACACAGAGGACAGAAAGGCATGTGTTGTGAATACGAGCGGGGCAACACTGCGACAGCACAAAGGTCTCTTTCGCACGGTTCGAGATATCCGGTGGGATCCCACCTTAATACCATCATGTCGACTGATGACTCCAATCCCGAAGCGACGTGCTCACCGGCATTCGTCCATCTATGTCATTTCATTATTCCATCATCCATGTGTTTCTTCCTGTCGAGCTTCCCGACGGCAACGACTTACACTCTAGAGAACGATCTTTCACTGCTTTGCGTCGTGTGCGCAGCCACCTGCGCTTATAGCGCACATGTCCACGGAACCTGGGATTGCATCACAAGGATGTTAAGCAACTTGGAAACCTCCGTCCAGTCTGAACACCTGGACAGAGGGCTTGTCATCTACCAACGGTGCGGAATGCAAACAGGAGGTACGCGGGTTCTCTATATATCCGCGCTGACAGTCTATAGATATCCTGGCGTTTTTCATCCGACGTCAGAATGCCGCGACTGTCCTCACGAAGCGGGAGAACGGTACACTGTTCGAATCATTCGAGGCGTCCCCACGTAGAGAAGCTGTAGAGACAACTGGAGGGTCTCTTTTATGCTCGTATCCTGGGTCTGCCATTGAGATGACGAACGGTGTATTTGACAATGGAGACTTTCAATCCGAACTGGCCAATTTTCTCTCTCGCCCCCGTCCTGTCGGCTCGGATCTTCCATCCCCTCCCACTCATCCAGAACATATCACTGCACTGCTGACTGGCATTTTACGATGTCTTGGTCGCATTGTTGAGGTTCCTCTCATTACCAAACGTGTTTGCGACGACATTTTCTGGGACTATGATTCAACCAGCGGTTGGCGCGGCTCATCCCTCTGGCTTCTTATCAGGGTCGCTGTCCAGACCTCCATTGACTGCTCACCTCTTGGTCGTGCTTCGTACAAGAGGTTCGTACTGTTCTTCATATGTACTTTGGCAAAGGATCGAAACAATACAAATCTTTCCAGTGATCTGCTGTATTTGATGTCATCTAAAATTTTCCGACGTTTACACAAGCTTGGTTCGTCCGAAATGGCGCTCAAGACATGCGCTTGTCTTCGAGAGATCCTTGACGACAGGTGTATGCAACTGAGCCCCCGTCCATCTCTATTTCGAAATCCTTCACAAGGAGAACTGATCATGGACACGCAGCTCTCACTTCTGGACGGTCGTGAATACATTCGCGACGCACTTGCGAATTCTGGTCACGAACCCCTCGGCACTCTTTTCCACCCCAGCCATCATCGTCGCGGCACTATTGATGACTTCTTGTCATCATTGAAATGGGACCTTTTTTGAGGAGGCATATCATGCTGACCCTGGCATTACCCTCTGACGTTGAGCAATCGGTCGAGCACAGCATTGACGATTGGTCTGCCTGCGCGACAGATGTGGACGAGGCTTGCGCACAGCTTGAGGGCCTGATGGTTCAATACATGATAAAAGTCACGACTAGCAGTTCAGTGGACAAAGCTCCAGAGGATAATTCTATCGTGTCGCTGACTATGATTGAGCTTTTTGTCGCACTCGACAAGCTGGTTGTGAAGGAGATTCCTATGCTCGCCGACTATTCCCCTGAAATCCCGATAGCTTTCTTGGAGAACCTGCTGCTGCGCAAGACAACCAGCCTCCATCGGCTTGCTCGTGCATACCAGTATCTCTCTGCGCGGCAGTCCGGGATGGTCAGTACTGTCGAACCAATTCGCCCAAGACAGCTTCCCCGTCCGTTATTATGACTAATCAGAATCTCAAAGCTCACATCGAGCAAGATGCGATGTTCGCTGGACGTATTGGCCTGGAGCGAGAAGCTCCCTCTGATAATCGTGGGAAAACATTACCGCACATGCCCCGTACTGGTACCCGCGGGTTCTTCCGTGTTGTTCAGTTTCGTCAGGATCCCCGGGCACGAATGACGGCCGATGGCTTCTACCCATGTCTATAACTCAGGGTGACCTCGAGGGGACCAATGCATCAATGGGATCGTCTTCACTTTCTCAGCACTTAGACCGCTGCGTCGTCTAGAGTCTGCCATCACTGGATCTTCGAACAACACATGTATCACGACCGATGTGCTCAATACCGAGCCTCTGGCGGTTTGGGAAGGGTAGAGATCGATGGCTAGTTTGCTCGGTACCGGTATGAATTAAACTGGACCCAATCCAGGCGAGCGACAGGCAACATCGGGTACGGTGAGTTTTCTCTGAGGGACGTCTGACTGATTACTGAGCTACGTGCTCTGCAGTCTCAGGTACTCCACCAGCCCCATCCAACGTAGTCTGACCAGGGTTCGCTACATTCGATGTACTCATGCCTATGCCCATACTTGTGCTCTTCCGGCTCCGGTTCCGCCCCCGTATCCAACTCCTCCTGCCTGTCTGCCCATTCTGGCGTAAGACTGCAAGCCCAGGCTCTGTTCGTTCAGGTTCCCTTTCTTTGTTTGATTTCCAACAAGGTGATCCTGTCTCTCCTGTCTCAGCCTTTGGAGGTACGACTGGATCGGGCTGACCCTCAGCATTGGACGAGTTCCCATTACCAACCTTTTCGGGTCCGGGCCCTGTATCAGTATTGGGGCCCATGCCCTCGTTTGTGTATTTAATGACAGCATTTGGAGTGTCAGTACAACAACACCCTTGGACGATGCGGACGTGACACAAATGTCGACGGCTGGTACGGAGGCGACGTCCTTGAACAAGGCCAGTCAGGAAGATGATTTACCGAGGTTTCACTTGGGGACGTTTGATTTCGGCGAACGTTTTTACACTCCCATTTCCGTTTGTGTTACCCCATCCCCCTTCATCATCATACCTTTCCATCCTTCCCATTCGTCTTATGACTGACGTGACATGATGACACAATACCTATGATTACCTTTACTCCTGGTACTTGTAATCATTGCTTGTGACTTTTTGTGTGTGGTGAATACGAGCCCTTGTGTCTGTTCATTCACCGGTAAGTATGGGCACGAAGGTCTCGTTCGCACGGTTTGAGCTATTCGCCAGTGACTCACCCTAATGCCACTATGACTCTGTCCACTGCTAAGCCTACGTCTACCGCTGATGCACTCCAATCCTGAAGCGACGAGCTCATTGGCATTCGTCCATACTTCTACATCATTTCACTATGCTGTTACACATGTGTTTCTTCCCGTCCAGCTTCCCCGTCACAACGACTACACCCTAGAGAACGATCTCTCACTGGCTCGTGCAGTGTGCGCTGCTGCCCGTGCTTATAGCGTACGCGTCCACGGAGCCTCTGGACCTCAGTGGCATCGCACCACGAGGATGTTAGACAACTTGGAAACCTCCGTCCGGTCTGAACAGCTGGACAGACGGTTTGTCATCTTTCAGTTGTGCGGGATGCAAGCAGGAGGTACACTCATAGGTTCTCTATAGTTCCATGCTGACAATCTATAGATATCCTCACATTTTTCATCCGACCTCAAAATGCTGCGATTGTCCTCACAAAGCGTGAGAAGTGTACACTGTTCGAATCATTCGAGGTGTCCCCACGCAGTGATGCTATAGAGAACACGGCGGCGTCTTTGATGTGCTCCTATCCCTGGTCGGCCGTCGAAATTCCAAACGAGGTGTTTGACGATGAGCACTTTCGATTCGAACTGGCCAATTTCCTCTCTCGCCCTAGCACTGTTGACTCGGATCTTCCTCCTCCTCCCACTCGTCCGCAATATATCACTGCACTATTGACTGGCATTTTGCGATGTGTCGGTCGTATTGTTGACGCCCCTCTCATCACTAAACGTGTTTGCGACGACATTCTCCAGCGACCGAGCGGCGATGCTTTGGCCGAGGTTGTTTGGCGCCGCTCGTCTCTCTGGCTTCTCATCAAGATAGCAATCCAGATGTCCGTTGATCGTTCACCTCTTGGCCGTGCGTCCTACAAACAACTTATGTTGTTCTTCATATGCACCTTGGCAAAGGATCAGAACAGTACAAATCTCCCCAGTGATCTGCTTCATTTGATGTCATCTAAAGTCTTCCGACGTTCATGCAAGCTTGGTCCCTCTATCCCCGACTGGCTCTCTGAAATGGCGCGAAAGACATGTGCTTCTCTTCGAGAGATTCTTGACAGCAGGTGGATGCAACTGAACCCCCGCCCATCTCTATTTCGAAATCCTTCGCAAGAGGAACTCGTCACGGCCATAAAACTCTCGCTCCTGGACAGTCGTGAATACATTCACAGCGCTCTTATGAGTTCTGACCACGAACCCCTCGGCACACCTTTCTATCCCAGCCATCATCGTCGCGGCACTATTGATGATTTCTTGTCATCGAATGGGACCTTTTTTGAGGAGGTATACGATGCCGACCCTGGAATTACCCTCTTCGACGTCGAGAAATCAGTCGAGCAGGGCATTGATGACTGGTCTGCCCGTGTCACGGATGTGGACGAGGCATGCGTACAGCTCGAGATCCTGATGGATAAATATATGATCAAGGTTATCACCGGTGGTCGAGAGGACCAAGAAAATAAATCAATCATGCTTCTGACTACGATCGAGCTTTTTGTCGCACTCGACAAGCTAGTTGTGCGGGAGATTCCCATGCTCGCCGACTATTCCCCTGAAATTCCGATATCTTTCTTGGAAAACCTCCTCTTACGCAAGACAACCAGCCTCCATCGGCTTGCTCGTGCATACCAGTATCTCTGTGCGCGGCAGTCTCAATCACGTCCGGGATGGTCGGTACTTTCGAATGAGTTCACCGAAGACAGTTTCCCAGTCCGTTATTATGACCAATCCCCGCACCTCTGGCAACTCAAAGCTCGCATCGAACAAGACGCGATGGTTGCTGGGCGTGTTGGTCTACAGCGAGGGACTCCCCATCGCGCAAGCACCTATGATGGATACCAAGGAAATCAACAGGATCTATATGGGCGATTGCTAGCTGATGGTGCGGAGCCTTCCCACTCACCATTGCCCGCCTCGCCATTACACGCTAAGGTCATCATATTCGAATTACAATGCCCGGCATGCCTTCGTATCTGGCGTTCCGCCGCTTCCCGCATTCTGCGTTATTTATGCCATTCCATTTATGATTCCAAGTCGTTCGATGCAGAGAAAGAAGATAATCTACTTGCGCATGTTTCTAAATTGCGACCTTACTTTGTCGACCGCAAAGGACCGCCCCTCTCCACCCAGATCCACTTCGCCTATTTTCATCCAGGGGGTTTTGGTTCACGAAATAGCCCAACATTACGTTTTGCGATCCAGTATGTCACACACAATCTCAGTTCGGCTCTAGTGGACCATCTCTCTGTATGGAAGCCAAAGGAGCGCTACAACATCGATGGGTGGTGGAGTCCTTTAAGCTTCGCCGGCAGGCTTGAAAATCGCTCTCTCAGAGAGAGAGTGGATTCTACCTCTCACTCATCCAATGATGTGTTGTCCGTTCAAGCGGACTGTCCTGCGGATCTCTCCCTCGATGAATTCATCGCATTTGGAAACCTGCGGAGCAGTGGTTCGCTCCAGTGGCTCAACATCCTCAGGGGGCTACACAGCAGAACTCTCAATCTCCGTCGTCACGATGTCCATTTCCTGCTCGCCCAGGCGACTCTTCAAGTCGGACCAATTGATTTGAATACAGGGATGTGGCTTTGGCACAAAGAACTCCAAGAGTCGTCCTTTTGCAATGCCCTTTTAGATGAACTCGCGAATTTGTTCGTAGAGGTCGGAGCTGGTTCGATTGACGGCGTGATGATGAGTACGCTTTCTTTGTTGCTCATACGTGTGCTTGCGTCGAGTCCCAGCGAACGCGTCTCGGACCGAGCCATCGCACTTCTTCGGAGCGTACGCAGGAAGGCATTCAGATGGGTGCAGGAGCTATCGTACAACCTGGCAATGGCACCTACAAACGCGGAACGCAGCAAGCTCTTGCAGGAAATGGCCGTCACTTGTCGGAGCACGTTCGATATTCACCCTGCTACTCTCTGCAAGCTCTCCCATTCTGCAGAGGATGTCGATGCTATACTTTCTTGTACCTTTTTAATACATGCCCTCCGCCCTGGATGTACGTCTAATTCCCAAGTCTCGAGCACCTTCATAACTAAGCTAACCTCTAATCTTCAGTTGTGCATGACCCCTTCTCACAACTTCTCCTTGAACGAGACTGTCGTCTTACTCATGCCCTCGAGGGGACTTTGCGAAAGTTGATCTTCGCTGATGCATCAGATTATGGCGTTGATCTCGCAGTTGGCAAGATTTTTCCTAGCCACAAGCCTGGTGCACAAAGATGGGAGCAATTGCACTATCCGAACGATCGTTGGCTCACATGCAGAACTAGAGCGACCAGGGACCAACCGTCGCAAACAGTCCACCTTGACCTGCTCGATGGTGTAGTGCGAGTGGATGGTCAGCCATTTGGTGGTTTGGCACGTGCGATTGGGGATTCTCCGGAATACCAGGAGATCTTTCGTGACGTGCGTACAAGGCGCACCTTCCGATATTCGCGGGTGTTTCTAACTTTCATTTGCAGCAAGGCTTCTTTCTCGTACCATCCAATCTTCCAGGAATGCAGTTCACGACCCTCGCCACAATGTCCGAACACAAGGTGTGTGCACTGACCCCGCATAACATAGTCATGATGGTTCAAATACACACAGGTGCACTTCTCACTACGATACGATAATCTGGTGATTCGAGCACAATACAATCAATCAAATGACATCCTCGAGCTCATTCCTTCGAGGAAGCTATGTGGAGACCTTCCGCCAGCACTCGTTGATGGTCATGTTCACTGGTTGAACCTGTCCACACAGATTATTGAGATACGCCCCCTTGAGCAGATTTGGAAACAATGTTCAGATGGCTGGAGGATTGATTGTACACCGGGACAATATCGTATGTACAAAGGTCGTGAGACCCTTGTCGACATCCGAAGCCCAACCTGGGAAATGGTTTCAAAGTGTTTCGAGTGTCTCAACAACGTTAACGAGGACGCGGAGAGTCAATCCAAAGATCTGCTAATCACGACGTCCCCCATCAACTCTCCCCAATGTTTGCTTCGATTGTCCATTGCATTGCCCCGCTACGCGTTGTCCTTTTTTGTCAATGAGGGGGAAGAACTGGAGTCTCGTGACTTCGAGGGCATGGTTTACGACGAGAATCAAGATATCGGGGCATTGTTTGGTCTAGAGAGCCTGCTTGTTCTCCGGCAGAAAACCCATTTTCCAGAGGAACTTATAGCCAGACGCATAATCATACCGAATGGCGTGCCCATAAAGGAAGCTGATTATCAGGTTCGGGTCCACTCCAGGCAGGATCCGGCACCACCCCTCCCTGGTGATCCATTTCACTATCATACCTACACCGTGGATACCGAACTAGGTCGCTTGACGGGTGATGACGGCTTGACGAGCACACAATATCTTGCCTATCTGCATGCTGAGACTAGCTGTCATACGCCTGATCCACTTACAGGAAAAACAGGTGCTCAGACAGCACTTTGTCTCTTACAGTCGGCTGGGTGTCGGTCTATCATGAAACTCAGAGCTCTCGATTTCGACGACGCTTGGGCTTCAACTCAGTATCCTCAAATCAATATTGCATACAAGGAAACCCAAAAACGTTTTTACTGGACGCGCTATATGGGTGGCTCGGAACACGCCCGCTTACATGAGAAGCGCGCTGCGCGACGGGCTGCGTATCTTTTTCCGTCGAACGCCACTGGACTGATTTCCTCGCAAGACTGCGAGGACATGGACTACTCAGCTCCAGAGGAGGACTTGGAGCTTGAGCGTGTCGCCTTTATTGCAGCATCTGCTGTTCACCGCTGGTCCACCAGCGCGCCCACTATGGACAATATATTGGGCTGGGCAGAACTGTGGAGCAGGGACATATGTGCAGATCCTGCTGTCGATCCCTCCCTGCACGACGGTCCAGAGATATGGTCGAATCCCGATCTTGTGCAGACACTAATGATCAAGGTACAGGACATCCTGGAGCAGGGGAAAGGAACTAGTCAGCACTTTCAGCTGCTATTCCTCCTTCCCGTGATGGCCTTTTGTTCACCGTGCCATCAGGCTGCCTTCATCTCAATGCTCATAGCATTTGCTAAGCAATCGGAATTCCCTTCGGGGAATTCACTGATCTATGCTGACTGCAAGATTTCGGATGGATATCATCCCGCAGAGGAGGTCTTACGGCATCGTATTCGCGGGTTTCGCCTCAAGGAGCGGCACATGGGCTGGAGCGTGGAGAGGCACAGTGTCAACGCTGCTGTAAAGCACTTACTCAAGCATTGGCCATCTGATACCCCCCCGACGGTCTCGTTGGATTTACGTTACTGGGATGTTGCAGGTTTAACAACTAGCCTCCAACAACTGTTCTCCAGTTGTTTCCGCAACTTCCATCTCAAGGAACGTCTCATGCGCATCCACGAAGATCCCGGATTACTACCCACTCTTCCGCGCCCGGTCCCATCTCTGCAGTACATTTCCAATGAACATGTACCTTTGCAGATCACGCTCGATCAGCTGCTTTCCAACCGACCGGCGCCAGATCTACCACCCCGTACCACTTTGCTGCGCAACAGCCACCAAGGAAACAAGGTATTGCAGAATGACCTGGCATTGGACGCATTATTCTCCTCTCTTCGGACCGACCCCTCAATTCAACGGGAATATATTACCCACCTTGCCGCCAGCACACAACGTGTTCGCGAGGAAACCCGAATCACTCATCGAGTAGTAGGGGAGAATCAGATTGGGGTACTGGAGAAACATTATGTACATTGCAGAGACAGTTATTTGGATGCTCTTGGCATTCTCAAGAACAGTCTGGGTCCGACTACCGATCTACATGAACAAGCATTCAGTCAATTTAGTCAATGGCCACCGACTACAGCGGAGGTCCTCTTGCGATATCTCGCATCCACCTCACAGGTTGGCCTCCCTGGCCAGTGGAAGAAATGCTTGGTGTCGTTGGCACTACTCCTTTTGGACCTTCAGCGTTCCCGAAGATTGCTCCGATTTGCTCTGGACGGTCTCGAAGAAGAGTTTTCGAAGGAATTAGAGAACGAGGGATGTGACGGGTGGAATCCTGAAGAATACCCAGATTGGCTGTTGATCCAGGTGCGTTTCTGGTGTCCGAGTGTCCATGCTTACTGATGCTCCTCCTTGCCTGTGTCAGGTTCAAGGAAATTTTCTCATTCGTCGTGTTCAGGCAGAAACCGCAATGGAAATGATATCCCCGCAATCTGGGGAAAATACTGTCATGCAGGTCAACATGGGCGAAGGGAAATCATCTGTGATAATCCCCATCGCTGCTGCCGTTCTCGCGGACGGAAAACAGCTTCTTCGTATCATTGTTCCGAAAGCCCTGACGGTCCAGATGTTCGATTCACTGATTGTTCGCCTTGGCGTGCTCACTAATAGGCCAATATATCACTTACCCTTCTCCCGCTCCCCCGAGTTCAACTACGGGGGCAAGGTTACCAGCCTTCAAATCGATGATTTACACAAACTCATGTCTCAATGCATGGTTGAGCGTGGAATTCTACTTGTACAGTCCGAGCATGTCGCATCAGTCAAGTTGATGAGTGTGGAGGAGCAGATATCTAAAGGCAACCTTGTCACTAACCCATTAAGGAAGCTTCCGACAAATACTTACAGACACATCATGACCGCCCTGTCATTTAAATCTGTGAGGATGAGAATTGTTTCTATGATCATTGATACAGCTGACTATTTAATCCCAGCTGCCTCGAGACAGCCTTGCGGGCAACATATTTCGATTGCTGAGCCAGTTGCGCATCCATGCGAGCAAAAAGAACCCTGCTGATGTTGATCATTATAACGAATACGATGGGGATGTTGACGGCGCTTCGAAAAGCGCAGCCAAGTGGCTCAGCCTTGACAAGTGGATCCATTCTCATACACGAGATATCCTGGACGAGAGCGACGAGATCCTTCACCCCCGGTTCCAAATGATTTATACGATGGGCCTCCAGCAACATATGGACGGATACCCAGATCGATGGACAATCACTCAGCAGGTTCTCCGGCTTGTGAAAAAGTATGCAGGTTCCCTTTCAAGATGTGCCCCTGACTCCATGGAGTATGAACACGGCGTCCCACTTGGATCGTTTCCACAAGTTCGCATCACGCCAGCGTCCGACGTTGGCGTAGACCTAATATCACTGCTTGTGAAAGACGTGATGGACGGTCAACTTCCTAATTTCACCTTTCAACATCTCTCCGCAGAATTGCACAGTGCAATTCGCAGTTTCATATCCGACGAGAATATCCTCCAAATTCCTGATACAGCCAAGAGGGTCGAGGAGTACGCCAAACGTTCTCACCAGAGCTATTTGTGGAGTGGACTACTACTGCTCCGTGGTCTCCTGGCCTCCAACATCCTCTTGTTTGCTTTTTCAGAGTGGAGGTGGCGAGTCAACTATGGCCTTGTCCTGCAGCCGCGGTTCAGAGATGGTTCCCCGACCTCCACAATGCTTGCTGTCCCGTACCGGGCCAAAGACGTACCGGCACTCGACACCCAATTCGGCCATCCAGATATCACCATCATTCTCACGTGCTTATCTTACTACTATGCCGGCCTCAGTGAGGAGCAGCTGAGAGTTGCTTTCGAAATTCTGCTAGACCAGGATGATCCATCCACGGAATATGCACTTTGGATCAAAGAGTATGATGACGCGTCAATGCCGGACTCGCTTCGGCAACTCGGGGAGATCAACCTCAAAGCATCGGAGCAATGGGACAAGGACATATTCCCACTTTTCACTCGGAATCAAGGTGCAATAGATTTCTACCTCTCACGAGTGGTGTTCCCACAGGAAGCGAAAGAGTTTCCTTCGAAACTGTCCGCGTCTAGCTGGGATTTAGCAGAGAAACGGGAAAATGTTATAACCGGTGAGTGAGCCTGCAATTCATCCCGTGTCGTTCAATTCGGTCGCTCAACCGACTGTCAGGATTCTCGGGTACGAACGACGGTCAATGGCTGTTACCCATGTCTATTGCTCAGCGCGACCTCGACCATCATAAGGGAACCAATGGCAGGGTTCTCGCATATCTTCTTCAGCCCGCAAATGACTGCTATATGGTGACTCAAGAGACTGGCGAACGACAGACCACGCCTGAATTCCTCCAGATGGTAGTCAACCAACGACCCAGGATTCGTGTTTTATTGGATATTGGTGCACAGATACTCGATTGTTCCAATCTCCAAGTGGCCAAAGCATGGCTAGACCTTGCCCGCGATACTGCTGGTGCCATCTATTTCAACGAGCATGATGAGTTGATGGTTCTCACGAAGAATGGCACAACTCAATCAATGGTATCGTCCCCGCTTTCTCAGCAGTTAGGCCGTTGCATCGTCTATCTGGATCACGCACACACAAGAGGCACCGACATCAAACTCCCTAACGGCTCTCGAGCAGCCATCACACTGGGACCCAGAGTCACGAAAGACCAACTGGTACAAGGTTCGTTCGTTTCAGCACTGTCGTTCGATCGCTCGATTTCATGATTTGTGGTTCTCAGGCTGCATGCGGATGCGCAAACTGGGTCATGGCCACTCGGTCATGTTTTTTGCGCCGCTCGAGGTTGATCGAACTATCCGTGCTGTGGCCGGCAAAAAGGATCCCAACAGTCGTGTCACTCACGTCGATATCTTACACTGGGCAATACATGAGACGTGTGCCGAGATACGGCAGCGGGCGCCTTACTGGGCACGACAGGGCATGAGTCACAAATCGAGATATAAAGCTTGGGCTCGTTTCCGCAATAATGAGCTTGGGCCGGATCGGCTGTCGGATGCATGGCTCCAGCCAGAGCGCAAGTCGCTGGTCGACCTGTATGCACCCTGCGAAGCTCAACACCCCTCTACTTTGCCGACGCTAGATCCAGAGATTCTCCAACGGTGCAAAGATCTCGGGGTTCTGTCATTTCCCGATGCACAGATGGACGAAGAACAGGAACGGGAGGTCGAGCGCGAGCGGGAACGCGAACGAGAAGTGGGCCTGCCTCCAAAGGCACAACCGGCGGAACATTACCTTCATCCAGACATCG
>JBBPQE010000192.1:0-38343 GCA_038092335.1 Boletus vinaceobasis | reverse complement strand
TGGATAAACCTTCTAGAAGACTATGGTATTTTTTAATGGTCAATAGTGATGTTGAATGTGGTTTGTAATCAGATAAGCAGAATAAGACACTATAAGCTCGATTTAGATGTGTGTTAATTTACTGATGTATCCAGATCGTCTCGCTCATACCTGGACATACGAAGGCATACTAACGATGTCTAGCTCGTTGCGGTAGCCTTTCTCCGAGCACCCCTGATCAAGAGGCGAATAATGCTGCCAGGCCGACGATCGATTCGGAGAGAATGTATGAGAGGTTGCGCCACCCGCCGAGTCCGCCTGACTTCCAAAGCCTCAGAGCAGTTTGAACCTGAACTCAACGAGTCGACTTCAAACACGTTCCCGTCTCTGCGCCTGTTTCCCAATGAGTCCTTGCGCCCATCCTCGTTCTTTTCACTGTGGCCACCCAACGGAGCGTCGTGCAAGCCCAGTATGAGGGTGATAGCAATCCCCCCTATTACTATTGGTTGTCGCCTGGGTGGATAGCTGGGATTGCAGTTGGTCTGTCCTCCCTTTCGTTGCACTGTTTCCTCTGGATGCTTACCGTTTGCGTACCGACGGGTGCCATTGCATTTATCTTTCTGATTCTGACCATGCTGATCTTTCCCTGTCGTCGTTGTCGCCACACCAAATCAACCTTTCAGTCTACAAATCCAGGTCATCGAGTAGCACCAGCTTATCTTGAGTTCAGATATCTATCTGATGTCTTTGTCTCGCTTTGTTCCGTCCTCGCTCGGTTCCGGACGGCGAACTCGGTCGAGTGATCGCGGCAGATTGCCTTCGATGGGAACGACGACGTTTCGATTGGAACATGCACTAGCTATAGGATGAAATGCAGAAACGGAGAGCGATCCCGCGAACCTCTTCTGTTCCGTGTCGACTCGTCCTGAATGGTGCGTTATCATAGTGATTTAGTACGGTAACGTAATGATAAAACGACGGTGGCAAAAGAACGTGCAGGCGGACCTGTCCGTAAACATCCTGAATCTGAAATTCCAGACTTGCGCTTCTGTGAGCATGTCGAGCAGGTGCGCAGAGTGGGCCAAGTGCACATTGTCATCTCCGCTCCGATGCGCAAACAGGAAATCGATGTTCTTGAACCCATCCACGTGCGAAATAGAGGCGTTGACGTATCCGCCCGGGTTATCGTTTGGAATGTCCATGTAACGCTCCGTATAAATCGAGTCTGCAACCGCAGGATGGGTGACCCTGACGTCCGCGACAACGCTTTTGCTTACCGTATAGTCACTAACTTGTGACGGGCTACCAAACGAAGCTGAGTGGCGAAATGCAACAAGGCGGAGCCCGACGCACCGCTACGGTTATCCCCAAGGAATGGATCCCAGCATCAGCATCAGCGACCTTGGAGGCCATGAACCCTCCATAAGACTGGAGTTGATACCCGTAAGTCGTATGGTAATCCACGGCCCAAGAAAGGTGCTCTTACCCAACCCCATATGCCAATCCGTTTCGGGTCCACGTAGTCCTTGCCAGCCAGATCCTGGGGGATACGTGACGTGAGCGGGCAGGAAAAAAATGACGAAAAAGAAGGACAGAACACACCGTGCAGCATTGATCTGATCCTGGGTTCCCCAGAAGCCCATGTTGTACCTAACCGGATTGCGCAACCGACGTCCCTTGTACCCGGTTCCACGCCCGTCGACGATGACAACAACATACTGCAGGGTGCAGGCGAGGTAATCATGCTAATCACATCTGTACTCGATGTTGACTTTTTGACTCCCAGGACCACCATAACTATCGAAATTCAGAAAAACATAGGTACGATCTACAACTGAATACACACAAGGAATGAAACCGGGTATTTCGTGCGCTCAAAAGCCTCCATCTTAGGCGGCCGCATTTCCTTCACGTTAAGCTCTGAAATCCGGTTAGCGACAGTGTGTTTAGGGTCGGAACAAATGGCTCACCATAACCACCAGAGGTGAGGTTGAGGCGAGGTAAACCTGGACATTGGCCGAATTTGGTACCTGAGATCCATCTCAGTCGACCTCATACGAGGCCACGTTCTGGCAACACCCCCACGTACAATAAACTCGCCTGATTAGAATCCAAATTTAACAATCCAATGTCGCGGAGCACTCTCTCTCCTTGGACGTGAAGTAGCCGTCTCGATTGATGCAACGTTCAAACTTCAAAGGTGTTCATATGTTTCACCTCAGTGCGCCGGTCTGTCAACAGGGCGTGGCGCTATGCGCTCGGTTGTTTCACGTCATCAATATTTGGTGACGAAGCACAGGGACGACTGGACGACAGACTCGGATATCCATTACACGGAATCACTTAAAGCAGCGCCAGTATTGTAACCCCATGCCTCACATGATTTCGCCGTTGCCATGTCACCGGACCACGACGAACATCGATCATGGGCGCTCGGCATGAGATTCGCTGCACTTCATTCGAGACCTATCACAGCCCTGGTGGTATGTACATAAGCGGTTGGGAATTGAGGTTAGGATAGTACGCACACGAGGTTCGAGGTTGTTCGCTTCATGGAGAATGAAATATGAAAATTGGAGTGAGTACGTCCCCCCGTTCAGGGATATGTTTGACTCGAGGTCGACCCACACTTCACCGCGGGCGAGTCTACCATCTGAGTACCCTCGGGTCATCAACGCATCACAGACGAGAACGCACGCTCTGACATTCGGTCAAGTGTAGGCGATCCCAGGACTGGATAGCGTCCTCCTCTTCGGTTATCTCAAAGTACGGAGTCGGACTGGCTTGCGCAATGTGGACATGTTTCTTGATTGACGACGACAAGAGCGAGACGCGGTTGCGTTGGTATGGTGGGTTGAATGTCACCTATGTATGCCGATCGATCGGGCCTTGCAGAAGGGCCCCCCTCGTTAGGTATTCGGAACCACCGTGCAAGCGATCACCGAACGGTGAAACAAGACCAAGAGATCGGGAAACGTGCCGTCGCCAGCGGTGGAATCCTCGAGGTCCCTTTCGCACGGGAAACGCCCAGTCTGAGAATCGGAGCCAGGACGTGAGCTGGTTGACAGGGGTGCGCAGAGAGCCAGAGCGGCGAACTCTGACACAACGCACGGAAGGCCTATCCGAGGAAGGACTGTGTCGGTGACCTGGACCACATTGTCGTCGAGGAACTCGACGGGAGAAATCGGTAGTCTCAGTTACCCCGGTGAGCGGTGCGCGCGACATCTGGTAGGCGACAACAAGAGCCGACTCGGAATCGAAGAAGTTAGACGGATCAAGAGACACTTCTCTTCAATTTGGCGTAAAACTCCCCAGTGCTTTTTCAATCATACGCGATGCTATCAGACGTATGGCCGGCCCCAGGCGACCGCTTGGGAGCAGTTCCCAGTTCTCCATCACCAACGGGTTGGATGAATCGGGTCTCCCTCAGAGTAAAGTTTAGGCCCAAGGATCCGAATCAAAAGACGTTGTCAGCTGATGCAAGGTATAGCATCTCCTGTCAGACGACAATTGGTGTGAGTAAAATGGCGACGCGGTTCAATGAGCATCCGCCTCCGATCTTGACCCTCGCAGCAGCACCCCTCTTCCTCTGCTCAATGTCTTCAAGACGGATACTGGGCATCACGTAGAGATGGAGCCGGAGCTCCGAATGAACAAGGTAGCCAAAGGCGAAAGAAGTGGTGAATCAAACCAACAGGGACTCGTAAACAGTTGAAACAGCTTGTGTAGTGACCGATAGTAATTCAATGGTCTTACATAACGATTTCGAGTGTCCGATTGTTGAACCAGCACCACTTTCAAGTTTCTCGGCGTGGGCTTTCCCTGCACCGCCCGTCCCTCATCAAATTCCATGTCACTGGACGGGATGCGGGGATCCGACTCTCCCAGCATTTACTTTAAAAAAAAAACATCGACGTCCATACTGACCGACCGAGGACCAGTCGACCGCCTACCTGTCTACCCCGAACTACACGTACGCCACTTCCAATCACCAAGTGCACACGCTTGAACTCTTGGATGATGATACCATGCTCTGGTACTTTATCGTATGTTGGCGAACTCTTACCTGCCTGTAGCCTGTAGGCCGTCAACGAACCTGGTGTATATCAATCGCGCAGTACCTATGTATACCGACATATCCCATGCACTGCATGTCTATGTACAGTATGTGTGCGTGACCGCGCAAATAATCAAGTCCGTGCGTTATCAGCCAAGTAACCGTGTACACACGAATGAAAAAAAAGCGCTCCGACGAGAGAAAGGAAGCGAACGAGAACGTGGACAAGGAAATGGAACTAGGTCAATGACTCAACCGGTACAGTGGGTCTCCAATCATTGTCACAACTCACACACTCTGAGCCTCTGATGTTGTAGACCGGCTGGCTCCCGGAAACTTCACCACCTCCGTGGTCTTCCAAACTCCCTACCGCCACAATCGTCATCTGGTGAGTCTATGACGGCTTGGACTGTGAAAACCCACCTGGACGGAAGAAACCACCTTCGGCTCTCCACCCCGTTCGTCGCTCTTGGTGCTTTTGGACACCGGTGAACTTGAACTGTTGAACAAGTTCGCATCGACATTGTGGATCGTTGCTGCACCGCGAATGTACTCCCTGGCATTCAAGTTGGCAAGAAGGGTGTTGCAGTAGACCGAACAAAGCGGAATACCGAACACGGAGTAGAGCAAATTCAACGGGAAGACATGCAGCTGTAGCATCAGATCAGCAAGTATCTCGGACAAGTGTGCTGGTGACGAGCGGCACGCACTAGGATCATGGTCAAGAGTGCGAACGTGGCTGGCCAGATACCCGTATTCACTGCAAACACGATGAGACGTTGCAAAGTGTGTGCCGTGCTTGCGGACCAAAATTCACAACCAGATGCAGAAACACCTCGAGTCAGCAACAGTGACACGACGCATAGTCGTGCCGTGCACTTACCTGGCGAATGTCGTCGTCGTCCGCTTGCGGAGAAGTAATACCGTCAGGAAAATGGCGATCAGGACATCCACTCCGGCAGCAACCGAAAGACTTATTGTAAGTATGTTCTGTTCATCCCATTCTTAGATCTTTGGTTCTGACTCGGATAAAACATGTCTCTACCGTAAATGAATTTTCGCTGAGATCAATGGCCGTAACAACTTGCACGCTGGAACCGGGACATGCATAAGTAGATTGCAGTGCAGAAAAAAAGAAACAAACACACCCGTTCGCACTATACAGCGCTTTTGCGAGATAAACTAAGGTTGTGATTATCAGCGTTTACAGGTGCGAACGTGACCAATGACAGCGTACTGATGATAGACACTGGTATTTAGAAAAGCCCTATTAGATTTCAGTCTCCCGAATTGTATAAAATCTTACCGAGTTGGGTGATCGCTAGGCAAACCTAGCTTACCGAAGTTAAGCGGGACCAATTCCTTGTTGTGCAAATTCCTTACCCATACGAGTGGTGCAACAATGTTCTTTCCGCTGACTGGATGGTTATGAGTGAATGGAAAAATGACTCGGAGGTCGAGACACACAAATGTAGATTCGGTAGACGAAAAAGCCCTGTGTAGGTAATGCAACCAGGACCTGAATGATATCAGCATTCATTCTGGGCACAAATATAGAGGCGTACCGTCAAGAGCAGCTGTAACTATTGACTTGTTGGTAGACCTTCCAGTGATGTGACGAATAGGACTTACGATGAGGTCGCTGGGAAGATCGTTGAGGCATGAAAAAATGGCATTCTGAGAGTAATAACTCACGAAACCCCGTTCAGGAATGCCAACGGGTTCAATAGCCCAGCCATAATGTATTTGTATACTATGTGGGACACAATATCAACACGGCGGCCGAGCGCTGTATATGTCAAGAAACACACCACCAGAAATACTCAAGGCTTCATGGATCGTGTTGAGTGCCCTATCGCGAAGCGTCAGGGACGTCATAGACCGAAGCACTATGGTACATTACCATAAAACTGCTACCTGCAAAGGAAGGTATATGATCATGTTGGACTCGTTCGTGACTCAACTCACAAAGCCCTTTATACGCAAGGGGTCATTCTGATAGCTGGCGCGAGTGTCAAAGATATGATAAGCGGCGGCTGATGAAAGAGCACAAGAGATGCGGTACTTACTGGACATAATAGAAAAATCTGTCCGAGTGGTCCGGTCAGCGTGCACATTTGTCCGTCACTGTAATACATTTTGGAACGAACAGGACTCACGTTTGCATGCACGTGACTCCGTAAAATCCGGTGGACATGACAACAGAAAAATACAAGGAACCGTATAGTGGTTCATATAGCGGGAGAAGCGGATTGGTTGACATGACTCGTATTGAGTCGACTCTGCTTCGGGTTTGGTTGGGGGTGGGAACGAGAAATGGTGTCGAAACAAAAGCACCAGCCAGTCCATAGCTTTTATACATGCCCGAGGAAGTCATAACAACCTGTCGGCGTGAGTCGTGGCATCCTCACATCCGATTATTGGCTCTGAAAGAAACTCACCATCAATGTCACGGGCGCATCGAAATATGATGATTCCTGCGCCACACACTCTGCGCCATCAAGGGATAATGGATGTTGTCTTACGAGTTTGTCGTATCCGACGGACTGGCAAGGGAGTCTATGCTTTTATGTTTTGCTGATGAGCCCTTCGCAGCCGACCTGAGTCAAGGTCCGCAGCAACTATCGGATTTCTGAATATTCACCATTGATACCCCGCTGGGCTCAATGGTGTTTTTGCAATGACCTGAATGACATTGTAGTGATGGGGGGTGCTGCGTGACTGAATTTGGACGGCAGTGTGCGACCTGAACCAGGGCCATCAGCCTGAGAACTATGACGGATTGGCTCGAAAACGCCTCGCAGTTGTAGTTGTAAACGTTATTCTTATTCGTTAGCCAAGGAAGATTTAATCATATCTAGTAGGACTTACTAGTAGACATGTTCAAGTACCATGTCCGGTCGTGGACTCTTCTAAGAGTATGAGAGGCTAGACTCAGAGCCCGGGCTGGGTAAGACTTACATCAAATGTCCTCCTTGATGATCGCAGTGACCGCAGTGGGCGGTTATCAACCGGTCACCAATCACCTTCCCCAATCTCATTTATACCTTCAAAGCAATCAATCAACCGCTGTACTTCCGTGAGAGATGTGGATTAGGACCATCGAGGGAGGTTAACGAGCTTGAACCTGAGAGGAATGGTTCCTTGGGGGTGAATATTGGAATAATTGCGCCCCTCAGCGCATGGAGTTGGTCGCAGATTTTGAACTGTTGTCAACATGCCGTGGCTGTGACCAGTGACTACATAGTAACTTGCACTTACTTTGGCTACATCCGATCAATCACCCCAAGTGACTTGCCGGTCCGACAATGTCCAATTGTTCAGCACCACCATCTCGGCGTGGATTTCCAGCACTGGCTGTTCCTGAGGCCTACTAGGCCTCATCAAACGCCATGTCAACGTGTCTGCTATCAGCTTTTTCCAACTTGCTGGATGAGATGCAGGAGAACCGACGCCTGCAACATTTTTTTACATCGCCATCCGTGTCACCAACCATCGACCATATTCAGGCCTACCATACCTGTCTACCTGGCCACTTGCACACCTCCAGTCACCTGTCCAATAAGCATACAGGCTTGAAGCTCGAACTACAGTCCTGCTCCGACACTTCACCACGCGTCAGCGGGCTGCTACCCACCCAGGTGTGCAGGTCGCCAACGAATCTGGTGTATGTCAATCATGCAGCATCTATGCGTATGTTACAATGTGTGTTCCAGTATACGTCCGCCCAACTAATCAAGTCGGAATAAATAAATGCTTTGATCCGAGGTAGAAGAGGAAGGAAACGAACGAGCACACGTGTACGTAGACAAGTAAATAGATTAGGTCCTGGCCCCAGCTGGGTCTCCATCGTCGAAATACATCAAATGGACACATTGTCCAATGTCGCGGACCGGTTGTCATCCGAAAGCCTCACCACCTCCGTGGCCTTACAAGTTCCCTACCGTCACAATCACCGTCTGATAAGTCCATGATGGCTGAACCAGCTTGGACTGTGAAAACCCACCTTACGGGTAAAAGGGATCATTTGCACCTCTCCATGCCGTATATCGGCCTTGACGCTGTCGGACATTGGTGAACTTGAGCCGTTGAACAAGTCTCCATCGACATTGTGCGTCGTCGCTTCGCCCCGAACATACGATCTGGCATTCAAGTTGGCAAGAAGGGTGTTACAGTACACCGAGCAAAGCGGAATACCAAAGACGGCGTAGAGTAAATTCAACCGGTAGACTTTCATCTATAGTATTTGGATCAGGAAGGATTGCAGACAAGCGTGCCAGTGACGAACGGCACGTACCAAGATGGCGGTCAGGACCGCAAACACAGCTGACCAGATACCCGTATTCACTGCAAACACGGTGAGGCGCTGCAGAATGTTTGCCGTGCTTGGGAACAAAATCCATTATCAGATGCATTTTCGAGTCAAAAGCATGCGCGTGCACCTACCTTGCGATTGGAGTCGTGGCCCGTTTGCGGACAAGTAAGAACGTCAGAAACAAGGCAATCAGGACATCCACTCCGGCAGCGATAGTGAGCGGCACTGCGCCTAGGTTCTGTCCACCAGATGGTGAGACCTTTGGCTCGAAGCATAAATCATATTCATACCGTAAATGAATCGTCGCTGAGCTCAAGAGCTGTAACAACATGTACGCTGGAAGCGAGCAGGAAACGTGCATGGGCAGATTGCAGTCCGGGAAAAAGAAACAAACGAACCCATTCACACTATACAATGCTTTGCTGACATAAACTAAGGTTGTGATCGTCAGTACTTATTGATGCGAATGCAACCAATGACAGCATACTGGTCGAAAACACTGTTTTCAAAGTCTATCAGACTTTAGTTCCCAAAAATTGACAGTCTTACCGATTTGAATGATTGCTAGGATACTCTACATCACAGGGATTAAGTGAGACTGGAAATCCGCATGTGTAGACTCCTTACCCATATGAGTGGTACAATAATGTTCTTTCCGCTGACTGAGTAGGCGTAAGTAAATGGGCAAGGGCTCGAAGGTCAATACACACAAACATAGAGTCGATGGACAAAGAAACCCTGTGTAGGCACCGCAACCAGGGCCTGAATGATATCAGCACTCGTTCCAAGCACGGAAATACATGCGTACCGTCAAGAGTAACTGTAACTACGACTTGTTGGTAGACCGTCCAAGGAGGTCACGAATAGAACTCACCACAAGCTCGCTGGGAAGATGGTCAAGGCGTGAAAATTGGGATTCTGAAAGTAATGACTCACGGAGTTCCAAAAAGTATTGAAACTGGATTCTGCAGGCCGGTCATGAAGTATTTGTATGCTATGTGGGATACGATATGAACACGACGGCTGAGCACTGTATATGTCAAGAAACGAACCACCAGAAATGCTCAAAGCTTCATGGATTGTATTAAGTGCCCTATTGCAAAGCGTCAGGCCCGATGTTGAAACCGGAGCAATGTGGTACTTTACCATAGAGCTGCTACCTGCAAAGGAAGGTACATAATCATGTTGGACTCGTTCACAACTTAACTCACGAAGCTCTTTGTACGCAAATGATCGTTCCGATAGCTGTCACGAAGACATGCTAAACTGACAGAAGAGTACAAAAACATGGCACTTACTGGACATAATAGTAGAATCTGTCCGGTTTAAGCGCGCATTTTGTTCTATCACCGCAATACACTTTAGAATGAACAGCACTCACGTTTGCATGCATGTGACGCCGTAAAATCCGGTGGCCATGATAACAGAAAAGTACAATGAACCGTATATTGGACCATATAGCGGAAGAAGTGGGTTGGTGGACATGACTCGTATCGACTCAGAGTTCAACTAGCAGGAACGGGAAACAGTTTGGAAAATGGCGGCGAAAACGGAGCGGTACCCGGTGCATAGTATTTATACATGCCCAACTGAGGCTCAGAGTAGTACAACGTACCTGTCATGAGCCATGGGACACTCGGATCATATCATCAGTCTTTCAGAGGAAAACTCACCAAAAAATATCACCGATCTATCAAATTGTGATGGCCCTCAGCCTCTGACACAGCAAGCATCCAAGAGCTTCATGGGAAGACCGTAAGCGTGGTATGATCAAGTAACCTGTGATGGGCCAAACCTCGGATTAAACGCACAGCACAATAAATTTATTCTCGCGACATCAGTTCTATATGTATCAATTCTCCATGATCAGCGAGATGGAAAATCCCATCGAGTGGCCCCCGTGAATGTCCTGGGACAGTGGGACAGGGCAGTGGGGTGATACAAGATAGAACTGGATCCCGAAATTAGAAACGTTCACAGTTTGAATGTGGGAAACCATCGGGATGGGCTGGACCGTCTCGTTACACTTACTCGTCTGTTGGCCCCGTCGTCTTACAACTTCATCGAACACCGTTTGTTCGCTTACCGTATCGTCCACCAAGGAAGATACTAGCAGCGGTGGTTCCTTGGCGATGAAAAATCTGAAAGCGCCTCGCTTTTGGACCATCAAGCCTTTCAAGTTGCTCCCTCGACATCGCTTTCCCGGCACCGCCTGGCCATGCCTCAAGGCCTCATTGTTCTGGAATCGTACCTGGCCGCGCAGGACCGTGGTACAGCCTTTGCTTGTCGACGCGTTGTCAGATACCCCTCTGTTGTCGAAAACTCACATCCGCACACCGAATATTAAGAGTCCCCGTCTGCACAGAATTCAAGTCCGACTCCGAAAAAAAAGAAAAATTCGAACGCATGGAAAAGCCACATATGTAGTAGAATTGGATTAAAGGCATGGGTGGTAAGGTAGTACACACATACGTACGGTACGCAATACGATCTACTCCAGCATAAGCATAAGTGTATCGACAACCATAACTAACACTACAAGTACTCGACAGCGCAGCAAGAATGACACTAAAAATACAACCGTTTGAAAGCAAGAGGTAAAAGCAAAACAAGGGATACAAAAGAAGTCCTCGAAACGAGAAGGAGAGGCAATACCACCCTGACGCATCTAACGCACGACGTCTTGCTTCCTCGCCGATCTAAAGAGTCCGATCATGTTCAACATGGATGGTTTCGTCTTCATCCCAAAATTCGTCAGACCGTCGTTGACAGTCTGCCAGGGCGCATTGATCGCCCTGCTACTTCCGACGAGCGGCGCGCGCGCATCCACTGGCATGGTCAGAGATACGGCCGTCGCTGGTGTAGTTGGCACCAGTGGGACCAAAATTGCAGGCTCAAAACTGGCCTCGATAAAGTCCTTCCGAACCTTGTCCGCATCGATGGGGGAATTCGTCGGCCGCTTGAATACCGGACCCGGTGGGAAAAGCTTGAGCGGTGCCGGCCGTCTTCTGGCTTTTCCCTTGGGCTTCGAGATCCCCGCACTCATCCCCGCTGAGGTCGGAGATTTGGAGCTCTTGGGGGAGGCGTGTAGCTGCGAAAACGCCACGTCGACTAAAAAGTCGGGCTTCCGCAGGTGCTTCGCATCGCGACGCGGTCGAGACGGAAGAGAGGGGACGGACGTGGCAGGTTTATGCGCCGCAAGGGGTACGATAGCGCTGCCAAGCAGCCCGAGATCGTCCCCGTCAAGCAAATCGGTGGGTTGAACAATATACTTTGGATCCAAATCGGAATCCTGCGTCGACACGCTGCCGCGTCGTTCCTCTCCTGGCCCACTTGTCATAGGTGACGCATGGCCGCCAAAGGTGACCCACCGGAGATCACCTGTGGCATGAGGGCGAGACTCGCCGCCCTCTGAAAGGAGATGGGCGTATTCCCACTCCTCATCTTGGTCCCACCAGACACCACCTTCGCCGTCGCGGTAGACATCGGCAAGAGCAAAAGCGCCCGCATCCTTGGCCTGGACTTCCATTATACGTTTGATGTTGTCATCCATGCTACCACCGTTGGCGAACTGCATGAGAGCAAGCTCGTTCACGAGAGGGGGTGGACGCATGGCATACTTGGCTTTCTTGCGCTTGACAATGGCAGCGGAAGCAGCGGCAGCTTTGGCCTTCATTTTCGTAGGGGAGTCAGGACAAACGGATTTGGACCTGTCCCGGGACCGAAGGACGGAGAGCGAACGGAAACGGGTGAAACCACGAGGTTTGCAGGTAGATGGAACAAGTGGGACGGGGATGTTCTCGGCGGCGTTCGGAGCTGGGGGTTTGGTAGTGTGGGGTGGTGTAGCAGAAATGGGGGAGTTGGGGAGTTGAAGGAAAACAGAGGTGTAGCCGACGGTGGTGAGATCGGCCTTGAAGTCGCGGACGGAGGGGGTGGTTAGGTGAGCAGTGGTTGGTGTAGGCACGATATGAAGGAAAGACGCGGTAATGGAAGGGCAACGACCCTTGCGGACGGAAGAACGGCGATGTGGGGAGCGGGGAGAGAGGGACGCGGGGGAACCAGGTTGCACGTGAGCAGCCCAGGCAGCGATCGCGGAAAAAGTGCTGGATCTGCGACGGGGTCTGCAAGTGGTTTGGATGGGGGCAGACTCGACAGATGGGCAGGAAGAGGCTGGGGCTGGGAGAGGCTGGAGGGGGCACTTTTTCTGGGGAGGGGGATGGGCGAGGAAGGGATAGTCAGTTTTAATTGCGCAATGGAAGTGCAACGCCATTGCGGGGTGATCCGGGACGTCTGGAAAGCAAGTCAAGTATGTATTAGCTCGAGGCGGAGAAACAGCAACGAGCGAAGGCGTACCCATAGTAATGACTGTGAGACAGAGATTCAGAAAGCAAAAGGGAAAGGGAAGATGCCGGGCGAGACTAGCTCAACTCTGGGACATGGTCCATTGAAGGGACGGGTTTATGAAGGATCTTCGAACAATTGAAGGGAACATACATAATGGACAAGACGGCTAACTGGCGCCCACAAACAAGGACACAATTATTGTCGCCCACTTTCATTGTCCGTTACATACAACGCTTGCCTTTTATGCAACATTCTCCTCGGAATGGAACCTAGTTACTTGATCATCTTCTGCGTCCTGACAACGACACGACGGCCGACTAGCCGCCCTTGCGATACATCAGCCAGCATAAACAAAGGATGAATCTCATGCTGCAGCTTTGGTTATATTTACCAGCGTTGTATTCGTTTCGACAGGCCAAGCCAGCATTTCTCAGTCTCACACAGTACGTATGACTCCCACCGTCGTTGCATGTCTTCTAAACATCTAGGTATGCATCCTGACAACACCACTGAAACGCTTTGGCCCCCGTGCCTCAGTTCTCAGTGACTTGGAAACGGAAGCGCCGTCCGTGGGTGCAGCACTGGCGAGACCCCAGTTGTCAAACCCGTCTATCCTTGGATATGCTATTATGTGTACAAAACCACTCTCCGAAGACGCTTCGAATGTGCCCAGGCTGGCTCTTGATAATGTCCCTGTGAAACGGCCCAGGTAGCTGAATCGAGCTTCAACACACCTCGCGTCGTTTATGCTCGCTGCTTCTCATCGAAACAAGTGGGTTTCAAATCCGTTAGATATCTTACACGTCCACCTCCCATCGATTCTCGTTAGACCTCTGTAGCGACCTTGAACAAACATATACCTCGTTAGGTGCGCCACGTGTATCGTTTTTCATGACTCGCCACCCCTTCCCTTAACGCCCCCTCGAACATGGATAACGCCTCGGGGTGTTCCACGGGGAGTAAGACCCCTTACGTATCCACCTCGTTTGGCAGGCGCATCTGAGATAATTCCACCTCCACGCGCATGTCCTGTATGTGAGTGAACATTTGCAGCGATCCTAGCCCTTCCTCTTCCTCTTGGACCAAAGTTGCCTCTCAACACTTGAGGGTTCAACACATGGGGGTTATGTAGTTCAGGATGCATGAATCCTCCACCTTTCCCGCCCCGTCCAAACCGAATCGCTGGTGGCACCAATGAGAGTGAGCTCATCGACTGTGCCAGATCGTCCACTCGTCCTTGGGATAACGAAGATGGGCGTATGCTCGACTGTCGAGGGGATGGCGGTTTGGGAGATACCGCAGGAGATCTAGCATTGCTTCCGTCGTTGCAGCGTGCTTTCGGAGTTTCTTCACCCTCCGCCCCCTCATCAAGGTCCTCCCCCTCCTCGTCTTCTTCTTCTTCGTCATCATCATCATCATCATCTTCGTCTGCCTCATTGTCAGAGTCAGAGTCTACGTCCATGTTTCCCCTTTCCTCGGTCGTGTTCTCTTGTCCTTTGTTGTTGTCCCTTGGCTTCCATGTTCCCCGTATCATACTCGCTCCGTCTCCCCATCTCTGAAGGAGGCCACCGACACCCTTGTTAGTAACAGCAAAAAAAAATTCCTTTGGGTATGAATGTGCTTGAATGAGATGTAACCTTCGTGCTTTAGGTGTCGAAAACAGGCGTGGACACGAAACTAGATGGCAAGCGAACTACGACAACAGTCCCCCCCGCGCCTGAGTGCCTCGATGGCGATGGATCGACAGTTAAGAACACGCACGATCTTTTCTCCCCACTCTTTCCGCACCGCAGCAAGTGGGTCGTGACACTCCGTTTGATGCTGTCGATAACCAGAAAAAGATGTGGCCATCAGCGTCAAAGCACCCACGACGACGATGCCGTGAACAGATCGACATCCTCACCAACTCCAAAAGACGCGCATCTGGAAAGACACACCCACACCCCCGTTGCTCACACACGTGTGCGTGGTATTTCCCGTAGTGAATTTCGAGATCGCGCGAATTGGCGATCGGGGTGGGTGTGTTGAGGGGCGGATTGCAAGTGGGGGGTAACGTGCACAGTAAGGCGCGATCGCGGGCATGTGCGTCGGTCGTTCGAGAGGACTTGAACATGGGTGCTAATTCTTGATCTTGATCTTGGTTTCTGTCTCGTGGTTGATACTGTGCTGGATCGTTATCAATGGACAAGGTCGTGTGAGGTGATGGCGCGTCTGATAATCGTGCAGGGGCGCGTGGCCGCTTGGATGTGTGCATCAAGAAGGCGTGGCTCTGGGATGGCGTTCAAGGTTTGACTCGTCTGGAGACCCCCCCTGAACGGAATATCAAAAGGCCGCTGACTTTAAAGTGTCTGTCACGCCGTTGTGACATGCGTCACGAGCAATCCCAAACCCTGTCAAAGTGAAGTTAGCTAGTAACTTCTGCAACCACGCTCAAATGTCGTCGAAACGCAAGTGGGACCAAGCCGCATCCGACGTACACGCAGAGAATGAGGTACCGCTCAAAGTGACCAAAACTGACGAGGGAAAGTCAGCTTCGGAGGCAGCTGCAGCGGCCGCTGCCATCGCAGCAAAAATCGCGGCTCAGTTTAGTGCGGGAGGGTCTGCACCCGGGAGCATACAGATTGGACAGAGGGACCCGCATGACGCCGAATTTACCCATGATATCGACATCAACGACGTTCGGAATCGGTATGTCTTGACCAAGGGTTCGACCCAAGCAGAGGTATGTTCTCTCGCTATTTGTTTTTATTCTTGGTGTTGTTCTCTTCGTTTGGGTGGTGTTATTGTGGCATGGTAGATTGAATGGTAACTGGAACAGATACACGAGGAGACGGGTGCGTCGGTGAGCACCAAGGGTGTTTGGTACCCAGATCGATCCAAGGCGACGGACAAGGATCCCCCTCTATACCTCCACCTCTCCGCATCTACGAGAGATGTCCTCCAAACAGCCATCGACAGAATCAACGATCTGGTTTCCATAGACCTTGGACCACTCGTCGAAGACAAAAAAGATCGACTACGCGACAAGGTAGGGAATGACGCTCGTATGCTGTATTTGCCTGACTCATCGTCCTTTAGCGGAAATGGCCAGAAGAAAAACTACCAGTTGGCCTGGAGACGATCCGAAACTTCAATGTTCGCGCCAAGGTTGTCGGACCGCAGGTAATGGTGACCCCGCACTGGAGGATGCCCGCGCTGAATATGCCGTAGGGTGTTTTTGTGAAATATATTCAACAAGAAACAAGCACGCGCGTTCAGATCAAGGGTATTGGCTCAGGGTTCGTGGAGCAAGAAACCGGGAAAGAGTCAGATGAACCCATGCACATACACATCACGTACGTATCTACCCAACTTTGTCAATCGATTAACCCGTTCACAATCCTCTAGCGGGCCAGACGAGGGCCAAGTCGCTCGTGCTAAAGTACTGACCGAAGATCTTCTCGAGGTTGTGCACGCAGAGCACGCAAAAGCCCAAGGGGCCCTAGTACAGCAACAAATGGAACTCCACCAAGCGCAGATGCAATATGCCCAATACAGCGCCATGTCGGTACGTCGCCCTAGCTCTTCTAGGTAGGTTGCTCGATGCTCAACAATCTGTCGTGTCCTGCTTCTGTGTTGGCACAGGGTGGATATGGTTCTGCACCTCCACCTCCCGATAATGCGCCTCCGCCGCCGCCGCCCGGTGAACAACCGCCACCACCTCCAGATGGGAGTGCACCTCCACCTACTCCCGGCTCTGCCTCCACGGACGCATACGCTGCTTACTGGTACGTATCGATTCACGCGTTCGTTGTTTCCTTGCCAGTCCGCTCATCTTCTTTTTGCCATGCCTCACCCCATGTTTTCAAATTCTAGGGCACAGTTTGGGTACGACGTCAATTCACAGCAGTTTAAAGAATGGGCGGCGAGTCAGCAACAACAGTATGATCAGTACTATGCTCAGCAGGGGTATGGGGCCGGTGGTGCACCAGGTGCAGTGGGTGGACCGCCTGCACCGTCAGATGGGGTGCCGCCACCACCACCACCACCTGCATAGTCCCAGTGCTAGCCCTGGCCCTGGTTCCGATGTTAGTGCTGGACTTGATCCTGGGTGTAGGGCGGGACATGTGGTTCTTGTTGTAATGATTTTCTTTCTGGCTTGCTTTATTTGAATGTATATATTTTGCACGTATCTGGGGAGGGGGTCGCACATGAGTCACCCGGTGCACTGGCCAGTGAGCTTGTGCGGGAGGATGGTCAGTAATGACTGACAGAGTAGGTTGTTGTTAGTCGACAACTCGCTGACGTTCGGCAGGTCGCTTTGCTAGAGGACTTGCGCGAACCATCAATGCATCATACACAAAAGTGCGTTGAATCAGAATGAGTTGTTAAACACAAATGAAAGTCGGGACGGATTCGCTTGCGTTCCACTTGACACCTTCCTTCCGCTCTGTTGAGCTGACCCGCAGACTGATTAACGGGTTCCACGCAGAAATATGTAGAGGAAAGTATAACGAATTCAGACCGTATGGCCCACTCGGTCACCACTAGCGAGACCGCCTGAGACATCAATTCTCGCCTCTGCCGAGCTTCTCCAGTGACCGAACACCTTGCTCGAACCACTCCTCTCTCGATATCCAAAAGTCGTTTCGGTTCTGCATGATATCGGCGAGAACAGCACCACCGAGGAAGACCATGTGTTTTCGACGTGGAGGGTCTTCAATACGGATTTTGAATTTCTAACATGCGCAGCAGATGAGATGGGCAGCGTTTGACATGGGGGATGGGATTAGACGACCTACGTTCAACCGTGAGGGGTCCCCGTTGAGCACCCGCGTGAGATAGAGTTGCTTCATCTCCTTCTCGAGACGGCTTGGAAGTCCGGGATACATGCTAGACCCACCAGAGAGGACGATGTGTTTGTAAAGTTCTGAACGGATATCTACAGCCGCGGCCTGGATTGTTTGGAAGAGCATTTCTGCGAGTTCCAACGAGTCAGGGCGGCGTAAAGGAAGAATGAGATCGGAGATTGGAAGATGGGAGGTGTGACGAACCTGCTACACCTGGCTGGTCCAAGTCGACCAGGTGTGGCTGGAACATGCACTCTGGAGCTTCGAACCGCTCTGAGCCCACTTTGATCGTCCGCCCATCAGGAAGCTGACGGATAGGTGAGCAGCGTCACAAGATCCGACGATGACCAATCACGCACCGTATAATTTTCGACAAGGACTGTGGTTTCTTCTGCCAGCTTTTGATCGTGCTCGAGGTCATAACTAACACGGAGTATATCCCGGAGCAATAGGGTGCTAATAAACGAAGTCTCTTACCTGACGTAACACAGTTTTTCCTTGATCTCTCGCACCGTTTCGAAATCAGCGGTACGGTTGAAAGCATATCCGCGCATGAGCAGAAGTTTGATCAGGTACCGGGTTACGTCCCGGCCAGCGATATCCAAGCGGCGAGTGAGATGTGGGATGGAAAAGCCCGAGTATACGGGTATGATGTGCGTGACACCGTCCCCTGAGTCGACAACGACGCCTGTCGTGAGACCTGCCCAAAAAACATATCCGTCCTGACGCCAATACATCATCACGCCTCACTAAAACACGCACCTTGCGCATAGAGGGTCAACACGGCCTGAATAGCTATATACACCCCTTGAAACCCATACTCCTCGAACATGACCTGGACCATCCTCTGCCTATTGGTCTTTGGATTCATCGGCGGTTCGGTGAGCAACACTTTCCGCCCGCGCGGGTCGACTTTGAGTTTCTCGTCAAAGGTGTAATCCCAGAGATGCTTCATGTCTTCCCAGTTCCGGACGATACCGTGTTCCATCGGTTGGGTTACTTGGAGGTAGTTGCGGTTCTCTGCTGCTTCATCGCCGACCATGATGTCCTTGATCACCGCGGAGCCGACACGCTCTTCGGCACGCAAGATCGGACGGCCGACGATAGAGGGAAAAACTATGGTGTTTATTTAGCTAGTGTCTTATCCCACATCGTGGGTTGCCAGGACAGCGCACCGTGTTCTGGAAAGTTTGATCCTGCATAGCCAACCTTGACGAACTGCGGGGGAAACATCACGTTGGTTGGTTGATTGGTGTCTAGGAAGGAATGGGTGCTTACACCTGTTCCATTGTCAACGACGAGAGGTGGATCTGAGTCCATGGTAAGTTGAGGTCTTGCAGATCAGTGATTGTTGTGTAGTGATAGCGAAGTACTAGTAGTCTCAATGAGCCTGGTATGTTTATATTGCTTTGGCTTCGTGACTGGGTATACAATCGATGATCCATATGTACATCACTTCCAGAGTGCAAAACGCTTGATACGGTACAGCGTCCCTACGCTACGAACTCGACGACTCTCCCGTGCCACCTATCGTTTGCATAGCGATGAACAACAAGTGATCCGACCACAAGCAAAGCGCGCTCAACGATATACCCAGTACTGCGCCAACAATTGTGCCCTTGTTGTTACTCACGCCCGAGTTGGGAGTCGGTGAGGCAGTGGGAGGCGGGACGACCGTCGGGGGTGAGCTGGAGGCAGGCAGCGATGGCGAGGGTAAGAATGAAGACGTTGCACTGAAATATTACAATTGATTTCCGAGTTATTTGGATAGACGGCAAGTCGATGGGATTCGTACCTAGCATTTGCAACGGTGAGTGTGATGTCTTCGACGTCAAATCGGGTGGGCTCGTCTGCTTGTAGAAATGTGACGCCCAGAGTCGTCGTTTGTGTTTCCGGGATACCCACGGCGACAATGAGACTGATCGAAGTGTTAACCTCTGTAGTTATTGAGACATCGGTAGGTTCTGCAGTCAAAGTAAGATTGATGGTCGCATTTGAGGAGGAAGTGGTGCGAAGATATAGGGTAGAAGCTGAATACAGATGCTCAGAGCTTGACTGAGCGTCCAAGTGGATAGATTACCTCTGAAAGTAAGGAACATTTGTGGTATAACGTTTCCCGTTTGTGGTGTGGGTCCATCGGTATAGACTACAATACTTCCAGTCGTAGTGTCATTAGATACTTGCCTAAGGGCTGGCAGTTAGTGACCCGAGGAGAAAAACGAATAAGACCACACAGTACCATGGGCTTGTACAGCCCGCTGTGGTGGATGAAAAGATGCAGAGTGGCGGGTTATATACGATATCTGGATGTGTGCTTGAGAGGAGAACACTTTGTTGCGCCAAGGCTGGAAGGAGCAGACAAAGAGCAAGACACGCCCGAGAGAGGGAGTCTGGCATGGTTGGAGTGCCCGTTACCAAGGAAGGGTATAATGAATAAAGCTTACTTGGTTCCTGTCTTATTTCCGCTCATCAGACGCCTGGAGGTGCCAGGTCATGGCTGGCTGGTGGTAAGTATTAATGGAAATCAATTGGGCCTGACACAGCCTTGTCCTTTCCAATTCGTGAGTTTTTTTCGCAAGGGGGTGTTTGCTTAGTCAGAAAGGCTGTACATCTCGCCTTGTTTTTCCGACTTTGCTAACTTCAAAGTACCCGACTACGTTGACCTTCCCATCATTGCGACGGACCCTCCTCCTCCTCCTCATCCGTTTCCAGAGGATCATCCATTCTTTTGATTATTCGCTCCTTACGAAAATATTATCGCTAAATAAAATTTGCACAACATGACAAAAAGGTTTACTCGTCGCGACTTTCTGTACAAGCGCTCTCACTGGAATGGCGCACACCTCGGCCTTGCTGCTCGCGCCTCGACTCCTTCGTCTGACGACGGCGGCGACGATACACCCTCGACATCCTCTTCCACCTCTTCCTCCGGTGGGTCATCACATCATCATCGTCTCCTCGTCTGACCGCGCTCTTTTATAGCCAAAGCTACCAGTCCCATCACCTCGCTCTCACCAGCCTCAACAACATCGAGTGCCTCCCCAACTTCCGCGCACTCCACTCAGTCGCCCTCGTCTACTCCAGCCACTTCCTCCCCCTCCCCCACCGCTTCCCCTTCTTCCCCTTCTTCCCCGACACCGACATCTGCAACCTCGAAATCTTCCTCTTCCACTCCCACGGCTTCCTCCATTGTTTCGACTCCGTTGACGCTAGCCGTGAGTGATTTTCCTGTCTCTATCAAACTGTTATGTCTAAATTTCTCTAGTCGACACCTACTACCCATGCAAGCTCTGTCAGCACCCGAATTACCACCGGTACCTCGTTCACTCTTACGCCGAGCTTGTCCCCCTCTGCTACCTCCTCCGCTGGATCTTCTGGTGGAGCCAATACAAGTGCGATCGTGGGTGGTATTGCCGGCGCTCTCGCTGGTATTGCCTTCCTGGGCTGTCTCCTCATGTGGTGCATGGTACGCATTGCGTGCTCATCACGTCGGATCTTCTTTTCTTACTGGCAATGTTTTATTAGCGTCGCCAGCGAGGCCGTGATAATGACGACTTTGATGCCAAGACCTTTAAGCGTCAGTCTGCCGTTCTGGTTGATGACCCCTCCGAGCCCGCACGGTCCTACAACCCTCGCCCACCGACCATGATCGAGCGCCACAACGCATCTCCTGCCCTTGCCACACAGGGTGACTATGGTGGTCAGAATTTCTACGGTGATTATGGCGGACACGGTCAACAGTCTCCCTATGCACCTGAGATGATTCAGTCCGCCCGCTCTCCTCCCCCACAGGCTTATGGTGCACCTCCGATGGGTTACGCTGGTTACAACGACCCTCAACAGCAATTTTCTAGGCAACCCTCTAACGTGGGATACGCTGGTTACGACTCTCAGCAGCGACTTCCCAGCCAACCCCCAAACGCCGCATATCTCACACGCCAGCCGACCTCTGCTGCTGGATATGCCCCTCTTGGCTCGTTTGACCCGAATGCTCAATACGTCAATCTTAATCGTTCTAGTGTCTCCCCGTACCAGGCAGCCCAATATGCTGACATTTCGCGCCAACTGGGTACACCCGACCCCAATGGACAGGTTCTTCATGCAGCATCCGAGTTACCAGACGGTCCTTTACCGAGTCCGTTTGATGACGCCGCTCAGGCGACCCCAGTGCCAGATGTCTCCTCTCCTCTGGCTGCCCCCGGCCCGGTTTCCGTACCCCCCACACCACAAACACAGGGGAACGCTCATGGGGCCCATCAGCGACCAGCCACCCTCTATGACGAGGGTGACGCCTACGGTGGAATCTAAGCATTTCATACGCCGCGACTTATATGTGTATGCTTTGCTGGTGCAGTGACACTGTTTCGAGCACTGTACAGTTTCACCCAAGCTACTTATTGCTGTATTATCTTTGAACCTCACTTTCGCCACCAAACACTTTGCACGTGTGCATACTGGTTTCTGCCGTTGTTCTACTGCGACGCCAGACTGGTCTGCTTTGTCGTACTCTTTTTGAACCTTTCTTGACGCTTCTCTTCCCATCCCTTCTGTGAGCTGTCGCTGTCCGAGTCGGACTGCCCCATCTACCCCTACCACGACGGTCACCTTGCCTCCTTTCATCATCACTGCAATAGTGGTGGCCTCACCCCGTGAAAGATCTCATTCACATGATGGATGTACTTTTACCCCACCGGCTAACGAGCCTCAATCTCGTCGATACCTTCTACAATCTTGACTTACCCATTTTTTCTGCAACAATCATCCGATTCCATTGATGTTCGCCCTTTGCCTCAATGATTTTCAGAGTTTTTTGAGCTATTCGCTTTCTTGATGGTTGTCATTATGGTTTATTTATGGGGTGGTTTGTTGCATTCCAGTTTCCTCAGGTGCGAGTATATGTTGATCCTATGAGTATTTATACATGAATCGAAAAGGATTCGATTCAGATTACATGGTATTGTGAATCCACTTACGTGTTGGCCTGGGGGTGTGCATTGACGAAGTAGTTGTAACGCATAAGTTGATCCCAAGTTCTCGCTACTTCTGTGAGCTGGGGCCACGTGTACGCAAAAAGTTGGAAGGGAAACCCAAAGAAGCATATGTACCTATCATCTACCATCAAGTGACTCAAGTCGGCAACCCATGAAACAGTTTAACAATCAACGTAAGGGTTTGGTAAAAGATCTTTGTCACCATACGGTGATATATTAGATCATTATCTTATTAGTTGTTATCGGAGGCACCGAACAGTCATACAAAGAGCTACCCTGACTCGCGAGGAGAATAAATCCTACGACAACATAGTATTCTATGCGTACTCCTCATCTGTCTACTGTTGATATGAAGGTTGACCGTTTTCAGAAGCATTGGTCGAAGTGGAGTTGTGCTGAGCAGGCCCATCTCCTCGGACACACAATGAGTCCTCGGCTACTCAGTGCCAGTTCATTGACCGGCTGCGCAGCACCTATGCTGGCAGGCTCTCCGCCGCGCCCTAACCGGAGCTACTAATTGGCCAATCATTCTTGGAACGGCCCTTCTCCTCGTTTTCTACTAGGCTGAACCTCAAAGCGAGCATGCATCCGCTTTTGAAAGTTTGGTGTCTTGCGACTCTTTTTTCTTACGCTGGTGCTTTGACACGCCAGACGGAGCTTGTTCTGAGTAATGCAGTCGTGGCTCCAGACGGTTACAGCAGGCGGTGAGTTCCAAGCAAACTGTCTGGTTCGTCCTCCTACATTGCCGTCAGTGCTATTATTGTCAATGGTGAAATGCCTGGATCCCTCATCACAGCCAACAAGGTACAGCTCCATCTCTACACTATATGTACGTGTATTTCAACTAACTTCTTTACTTGCAAGGGTGACCGCCTGGAAATCGACGTCCGAAACCACCTTTCGGATCCAGCCACGAACACCAGCACCTCCGTGGTAAGGTCTTCGTTATTGAACCATGTTGACACTCAACGCTGGTAAAGCACTGGCACGGTATATACCAACGCCATACGAATTCCCTCGACGGCACTGCTTTCGTGACTCAATGTCCCATTGTTCCTGGGAATTCATTCCTCTATCAGTTCAACGTGCAGAACCAGTCTGGCACGTTCTGGTACCACTCTCATTACAACCTTCAGTATTGCGATGGCCTTCGTGGCCCGCTCGTTATTTATGATCCTCAGGATCCGTACCGCTTCATGTATGACGTTGATGATGGTGTGTTCTTGAATCATTAGTCTTCGACATCACCTGACGTGGCTCTAGATTCAACGATAGTCACCCTGTTTGATTGGCAAGTGGATATTCCGCACATCCTTCACCGGTTTTGCTTGACACAACCTAGGTTTCACGACAACGCGTATGCTGTCACGGGCCTTGACAATCCATCGGCGATCCTTGTCAATGGTATGGGTCGGTACCCCGACGGCCCAAACACGACTTTGTCTGTCACCAATGTGGAGCAGGGCAAGAGATATCGCGTCAGGTTGATCAATATGGCGTGCAAGACACCTGTCCTCTTTTCCATCGACAACCACAACTTCACTGTCATCGAAGCCGATGGACAAGCCGTAGTCCCTCTCTCCGTCGACCAGATACCAATAGATGTCGGGCAGCGATACTCGTTCGTTCTAGAGGCGAACCAACCGGTGGACAACTACTGGATACGCACAATGCCCTCAAGCTATACGTCAAACTTTACAAATGGCTTGAATTCGGCAATTCTCAGGTATGCAGGCGCACCGAAAGCGGAGCCAACGAATAGGACGTGGCCCCTTGTCAGCTTGCTCAACGAAACTGCACTCCATGCGCGTGACAATCCGGTAGTACCAGGTTTGCCGTACTCCGGAGGGGCCGACGTTTCCATCAATCTCGTCAGAAGTAAGAACAGCACGACTCTCGAGTACTACATAAACGGTGTCAAGTATATCCCACCAGATACGCCGATCCTTTTGCAGATTTTGAGTGGAGCGAGAGGAATCGCGGCCTTGGCCAACCAAGGGTCAGTGTACACTCTACCGCCAAACAAAGTCATCGAGGTGTCCTTTCCAACAGAGTTTCTTACATCACAAGTATGCACCTTCTTGTCCAGACGTTCTCTGCTGATAGTGGTATTAGCACCCGTTCCACCTACACGGGGTAAGTCATCATCAACCCGAATTCAGTCAATCCAGCACTCCTACGTCGTGAGGAGCGCGGGGACAACATTTTATAACTATATCGACCCTGTTCAGCGTGATACCATCACCATTGGATCTGACACAGAGAATGTCACCGTCCGATTTGTGACTGACAACGCAGGACCGTGGTTCCTTCATTGGTATAGTGCTGACTTGTTTCAACGCCCAGTCTCTGATGGGTTATTTGATCAGCCACCTCGATTGGCATTTGCAGTCGTGAGTACAGTCGGTCTGAGCCGTCGTGAATTAACGCCTTGTTTGTGTGTAGGGGTATGGCAGTCGTGTTCGCCGAAAATGCAAACGGGACCACTCAGAACGATCCTGTGAACGGTCAGTCCGGTTTCATAACACCCTCGCGGGTTCCTTCATCTTATCGGTCGGTTAGATGATTGGAAACACCTTCGCCCAGCGTATACAGTAACAGTAGTCTCACTGTCCACCAGAAATAGTAGTGATCTATCAATGGCTTCGATGTTAGAATATAGTCGACTCCCAGACTTATACCACATACCTAGTATAACGCATGGTCCCTCACGACACATGAGATTCCTCCCAGGTCAGTTCACCGGGATCTGGTCTCCAACGCCCATAATTCCCCCACAACACATGTGCTTTGATAATACTAAGGCACTATTAACTTTCATCATTGTGAAACTCATTGATGTCCTAAAAAAACCTGATTGACGATGGAGCTTTAAGATGAGATGTCCAAGCTTGCAACGGAGTTGAAGGCTGGTCAGCCCATATCAGAGGTTGATCAGGAGTGGCTAGATGGTGATAGGAACTCGATGGATGAAGAATGAGTTGTAAAAGCCCTGAATCCCAACGCATCTGATTGAATGAGGTTCGATTGGGTTTGCAAGACAAGACAGTCGTGCAGAATCCACAGCATATCGTGGGCGAGGTCTATCGACGACTTGCCTCATTGATACAGATCAGTCACCGGTCTGGAAGACAAATCTCAAAAACCACGACCTTGAACTACTAGTGCTAGGTGTGGGGATATCGGGAGCCTTCAACGCTCTCCAAGCAGATGGCCGACGACACCACACCAGAATTTGCCTTGAAAGTGCATTATACTGCGAATTGATACTGGCCGCGCAAACAGATAGTGGAGCTGATCTATCGATCCCCAACTTGGCGGCGCCAATGGTGACCTTGAATCCGTCGACAGCGTTCGGGGAATTGAGATGGACCTCTGATGGCACAACTCGCTTTCCGAATACCGGAAACGGCGCTCGAACAATTATCGGAGCAGTCAAACGATCCCATGCATAGTACCGATGGCTTCAGACCATATCTAGAGGTCCGTCGTGTGCTTTTCCATGAGCTGACACAGTGTGCAGGGTGATCTGTACACTGATTCAGCTCGCAGCGGAAAACGTGGAACACAGATTTCTTATCAGATTTGAGAGGCGCCTACGAGCCCTCGTCAAGCCGTACGAAGAAGCCGGAGCACTGAATTATGTTCTTGGAGGAAATGGCATGCGATTGAGTGATCCAGCTGAGGACAGGCGACATCGATAATCAGGGAGGCTGCTACTGCACATTTCAGAGCATTGGAAGGATTGAAGAGGAAGATATACAGTATGTACCTTTGTTTACCATCCTAATCGCATAACACGTCTGCCAACATGTGGGACAAGCGACGTCTTGACCCGAGTAATGACACACATTCTCGCAACGACCGACGCAGTGCCTGCATTACAGTAGTTGCGGGAGGTTGCAAGTACGTGATTGTCAGAAAGATGATTAGTACCATTTGATCATGGTCAGAGATAATCTGCAGTGGTTGCCAAATTGGGTGATATTTGGTAATTCATGTTTCTGGTAATTAAATATCAAAACAATTGAAAATCCATGCATGTCGAACGCCGTCGTGGTTAGGGTGAATTAAAGAAAGGAGTTCTTTGACTAGAGTAGATACAAAAGGATTGTGGTATTACGATGTAGGGAAATGTAAGCTAAGGGTTGGGCGAAAGCCGTAGGCTTTCCGGCCCGAGGCAAAGCGATGCCAGGGAGAGCAAGCTGCGAGGGTGGGCTGGGTACCGAGCAGAAGCGAACGCTCTTACCGGCGTGACGCGAGCGACGGACGGACTTATGAAATGGGGGGTGAATGAGGAAATCGGTCTGCGAGAGAGTGTGGTGGGTGGGCGCAAAAGAAGGGGCCGCGTCGAGAGCAGCGAGGGCTGAGCGCTGCGCTGCTGGGACGCGAAGTGGTGAAAGGAATTGAAGGACACCACTTTGCTTGCTAATGCACGGACTAGTACTCATTGCTAGGTCAGTCACGTGCCTCGACTGTCCGAGAACGCCAACTGTCATGTCGGTTAATTTCTATCAGTTTCTGATACATTGTTCGACAGGATTGCTGAATCACCAAGCCTAACCGAGCGAACACCTGTCAGTTTCGCTCGGTTAGGACTTGTGAGCACACCGAACTACTAGCTCTGAGTTAGAATCATGTCATATAGGGATGAGCATCTTCAATTTCGATTCGAGGTTCCGCTTCGTATATAATGCATATTCCAGTTGAGTTTTCGAGCCTGTGTCTCCTTTTCCTCACACCGATCAGCACGTTCAACTCATCCGCAGGTTAGGCAGGGGATTCACACTCAGTCTCTGTGCGCCGGTTATACCAGTTATTATCGCGTTGGCGGCGAAGTCATATTTTTTGCAGAACGACACCCGGTACCGAGCTTGTTCTGTCCCAGTCATGTCAATGTCCGATATCCCGGTGAATTGGGCCCCAGGGGCGATAGGCAAGGAAATTGCTGCAGATCCCGATATCTGGATGCTCACCGATTTAAATAGGGTACGCGGTTTCTGGTGTGTATGTGCATCAGACCTCACTCCACTGCCCAGAATCTGATGCTTTCGGCAGAATGTACGGTATTACACTGGGCCAGACGATCTGCTACACATACTGGTTTCCGGATGATCCCTGGCTTCTGAAGACATTCGTATGGGCATTCACCTTTTTTCTTCACCACATGTCTGATGGTTTACCTAGGTGTTTGCGATATTGTAGGTCGTGTATTATTTTCTCGTGCATCGTCACAACGCCCTTCCCAGTTTGGCAGACACTGCTCATGCAATAGGGAGTGCTCAAATCTATTGGGCGGTGCTCGTATCATGTCACCGAAGTGCTTCATGGTCTTGCCAGCATGGAATAACATGGTAAGCTTTAGATTGTCCGAGACGCAGTCAACGTGTATTTATGCGACTCGTAGGGGTGCGTATGTAGGTGCCTCGTAACTGATGAGATGCTCTTCGATACTTATTTATAATCACCACCGGAGGTTCTGATATGGCTTAACGTGAGATCCTATTTAAGGTCACCGGTTTTGTGCTCATCACCAGCTCCCCAGTACATCATCACCTTCGCCGTGCAATGGTTCGTAGGAGCTTTCAGTATCGTATAACGTGCTAAAATGGTTGGTCAGTTTTTACTGCCGTCGCATATGGGCGAGTGAGCCCTTTCCGTTAAATCGTCCCGTTTCTCGCATTAATGTCACCACAGTCAGCGACAAGAACAAGCTTCTCACTCTCGCAATCGTCAGTCCCGGCACTATCAGGATGTGTCTCAGGATTTCACAACACTTTCTTGTAGCTTGTCTCAGCGAGTTTGGGATTTGGTAAATATATCCCTGAACTTTGAAGTAGTGAGCTTTGACTGACTCTCCAACTTCACCAGTTTTTGGTACATGTATGTGTTCTGCGGGACTAGCTTTCGATCGACTGAGTGCGTGCTTCCCTAGGGTTCAACGTTGACGTGTTTGTGCACTCTTTGCTCGCACCAACGAAAGTTGAAGCAACCTTTTTGTAGTGCTCGGGTTGGAACCATTGATTATCTGTTCGCTTGTCCAGTGAGGTGCATATGCTGCAGCATCGAGGTGTTCGCTGATATCTTTGGATTGTCCACCTATATTCTCAGTTCATACTGCCCTTTGCTGTGGCGAACGTGATATGTGACGCCCTGATCACATGCGCCATCTTCAAATATATGTTGAAATCTGGGTTCCGGAGGCGACGTAGTGTAATTCAGGATCTGGCAGTCGTATGTATCAATACGGGTGCGTTTACTTGGTAAGCTCGCATATTTAAAGTCACCTTCTATCTCTTATTACTACGTTTCGTTCAGCACAGTATCGGTCGCCACTGGTGTCGTGGTATGCTTAGAGTTAGTACACATGTAGCATGGTTACTGACCGACAAGCACAGTACCTCGCTCAAAGTAACAGCTATTGGACAGCTGCAGTGGGCGTCGTGGTTAGCCGGAGCAAGTGCCATGCTTGCAATGACAGTTAATAGAATGCTGACTTTTGATCGTGTGTAGGCTATGTGAACTCTATGTTGGCAGTGTAAGTCTCATGACACTCCCCTCGTACCCAAAGCATGGACCTGAATATTCGGACAGGCTCAATGCGAGAAGAACAATTCGTGAACGGGACCGGAACACCTACAACTTGACTACCATGCGAACACCGATCTCGCTCTCGCTGAACCTGAGCTCGCGCCGCACCTGATCCAGATTCATGATCTTGGGACTTGATCTTCCCGAGATTGCTGTCGGTCTTTTTTACCCTCTTTTTTTTTTTTTTGTTTTTTTTTTTTTTTGGTTATCAGGAGTTGCGGATGGTAGGCCGTTGAAGTGAATGTTTGAACATGCAGCACCCTCAAAGGTTATTACCAGCAAGGCCAGAATGTATCATTTCTTGTCGTTTCGTTTGTCTTCCACTCCATGCTCTCGGATGCAATGTGCGTAGGAAATCAGATGAAATGTTGGATATCTACCGACTTCATCCCAACTTTGGGGTAGTAATCATGACGAGTGCATTGGAATCACAGCTCGACCGGAGCGTCAATCTGAGCACCGACTCTCGAAGCACATTGGCAGCGCTCATCCAGCTGCTCACCCCCACACGTGCCCTACGGGGCCCACCCCCATTAACACAGGCCTTCGCGCCAAAAGGTCGACCCGCCCATAATCTTGCTCTGGTCCACCGTACCCCTTCATGTCGGTGCCGTCTTGACCGTCCCCCCCTCTCCCCCGCGTTGTTCTCGATCGTCACCGTTTCCAATCTATCTGGACCGCCAGTTCCGCTTTTTTTCTCTTTTCGAGTTGAGCATGTCCAACCCGCAGACGGGGTCGTGGGCCGTGGCGTAGGGAACGTATGCCATGTAGGTGTTTGAGCGCCTCAGGCGCGTCCGATCCACAACGCAGTACTTCCGAGACATGCATCGCCCCGAGTATGGATGGCATTGGGCGGCCATGGACTGGGGGGATGCGAGGCACGACGAACCTATATCTAGCGCCGCGTTCCCACTCTGAGACCTGTCCCTGCCACATACTGACGGTCTTCATGACAGTTCGTTGTGTGGGGCAGGCGGCGCGAGCGCCGCCATATGCAACCAAGCCAGATGGACGCATGGAATCCGTGCGTCTGATCGTTCCATTTCAACCAAAAGCACATGTCCCTTTTTTTCCGATACCCGTGCCGAGGGATCAGGACGAAAAGTCAAATGGGCATGCGCACGTCGCTCGTGGTGGTGTCGCGTGAACGCGAAGTACGCCCGGGCGGAGCCAGGTCTTCTTGTGACTCTGGGTGCGTTCGTTCCTACAGGGCACTCAGTCCCGTTTGTTTCCCATGCGAAATGGACCTCGAGGATCCCACCACGGGCAACGACACGTTTCCCGATCTCTTGAACTTGTTTCGCCGTTCGATGATCGCTTGCACGGTAGGGTGGTCCCAAATACCTAGCGAGGGAAGGACCACCCTCCATGTCTGGCTGGACCCACCGGTAGAAAGGACAAAGACAAAACAAAATAAATAACTTGAAGAAAAAAAAAGGCGGGGTTCTGCAAGGCCCGATCGATCAGCATACATAAGTAACATTCAACCCACCATACAGCGGCGCAACCGCGTCCCGCCCCTGTCGTCGTCTATCGAGAAACGCGTCCACAACGCGCAAGGGCCTGTCCGACGCCGCACTTTGAGATAGTGGGACACAAAGAGGAGGAGGACGCTATCCAGTCTTGAGATCGCCCTACACTTGACCGAACACCGGAGCAGGCGTTCTCGTCTGTGATGCGTTGATGACCGGGTCGAGCCCACTCACACTGGCAGCAAACACCTCTGTGGTAGACTCGCCGCGGTAAAGGGTGGGTCAGACATATCCCTGAACGGGGGGACGTACTCACTCCAACATTCATATTCCGTTCTCCCTGAAGCGAACGACCTCGAACCTCGTGTGCGTCCTATCCCAACCTCAATTCCCAACCGCTTATGTACATACCACCAGGGCTGTGATAGATCTCGAACGAGATGCAGTGAATCTCATGGCGAGCGCCCATGTGCATGATCGATGATCGTCGTGGTCCGGTGACATGGCAATGGTGAAATCATGTGAGGCATGGAGCTACAACATTGACGCTGCTTCGAGTGATTCCGCGTAATGGATATCCGAGTCCGTCGTCCAGTCGTCGCCACATGTGTTTCGTCACCAATGTTGATGACATGAAACAACCGAATGCATAAGGCCATTGAGGTGAAACATATCGACACCTCTGAACGTTGCACTAGTCGTGAAACGGCGACTTCACGCCCAACGAAAGAGTGCTCCGTGACATTCGATATTTTCGAATTGTTGAACTTGGACTCTAATCAGGCCTGGACCGATCATGTCAACAGGCGAGCCTAAGTATTGCACACGGGGATGTTGCCAGTAGGTGAGATTACCCTCGTACGAGGTCGACCGAGGTGTACCCCAGATACCAAATTCGGCCAATGTCGAGGTTTACCTCACCTCAGCCTCACCTCATTGACCTCCGGTTGCAATCCAGTCGTGATGGCCATCCTAAGTCGACTGCATTCACATCCACAACGGAACTGATATGCTAACACGGCGCCTCTGAATCTTTAGAGAATCAAAGGTCACTCTTATCATCACCATCCGCGGCGACGTCCTCCCTTGCCCCACTTCTCTACGAGGAAGAGCGCCATGTACTCATACACCTCCCTCTTGGCACCTCTTCGGACGATACCATGGTCACTGTGCGTACAAGCAGATCATCAATGATAAAGCGACGGAGGTAAGAACGTGCAGGCGAACCTGTCCGTAAACATCCTAAATCTGAAATTCCGGACTTGCGCTTCTGTGAGCATGTCGAGCAGGTGCGCAGAGTGGGCCAAGTGCACATTGTCATCTCCGCTCCCATGTGCAAACAGGAAATCGATGTTCTTGAACCCTTCCACGTGCGAAATAGAGGCGTTGACGTATCCGCCCGGGTTATCGTTTGGAATGCCCATGTAACGCTCCGTATAAATCGAGTCTGCAGCCGCAGGATGAGCGACCCTGACGTTCACGACAACCCTTTTGCTTACCGTATAGTCGCCAACTCGTGACGGGCTACCAAACGAAGCTGAGTAGCAAAATGCAACGAGGCGAAGCCCCGACTCACCGCTATGGCCATGGCCAGAGAATGGATTCCAGCATTCGCTTCGGCGACCTTGGAGGCCATGAACCCTCCATAAGACTGGAGTCGATAACCATAAGTCGTGTGGTGATTCACAGTCCAGGACAGGTGCTCTTACCCAACCCCAGATGCCAATGCGTTTCGGGTCCACGTAGTCCTTGCCAGCCCAGATCCTGGGGGATACGTGACGTGAGCGGGCGGGAAAAAAATGACGAAAAAGAAGGACAGAACACACCGTGCAGCATTGATCTGATCCTGGGTTTCCCAGAAGCCCATGTTGTACCTAACTGGATTGCGCAATCGACGTCCCTTGTACCCTGTTCCACGCCCGTCGACGACGACGACGACATACTGCAGGGTGCAGACGAGGTAATCATGCCAGTCACGTCTGTACTCGACGTCGACTTTCTGACTCCCAGGACCACCATAACTACCGAAATTCAAAAAAAAACATGGATACGATCTACGACCGAGCACGCACACAAGAAATAAAACTGGGTACTTCGTGCGCCCAGAAGCGTCCATTTTAGGTGGCCGCATTTCCTTCACGTTAAGCTCTGAGATCCGGTAAGCGATGGTGTGTTTTGGATAGGAACAAGTGGCCCACCATAACCATCGCTATCGATTGTCGAGTACGTGATAGTTGCTGCTTCAAATTCTCCAAGGGTTATGTTCAATGCGGCATTATCAGTGAGGACATAATCAAAGTCTGCAAATCGATCAGTGAACCACACTCGGTCCTTTTGAAGCACCGAAATTACCTGGTCTGTTGGTATCCACAACCCTTTGCCACGGAACGTTTGGACCTGCATAATGTAGTAAATAAAACCCTGCACCAGGTGAAAAGCTGGCGGAATAGGAGGACGGCGTCGAATCGTCGGTTAGGAGGGTAGGGGGAATCACTGAGTCGGTCTGCGGTGATGAGATCGGAACTGAGTATAGATGACGTTCGATAGATGAACGCGCAGCTTGGAAATAACTGTTTTGAATTTATTTCTTTAGCATCCTGTGCCGTATAAGCAAACGGACATTAAAATATCAGAGCTCACATCAATCCCCGATGGGTATCCACCGCTTGAATACCGTTTGTAACCTCCCAGGTACCAGAAGTAAGGAAACGCGGCGTGGAGGAAGTGGCCGGGTCAAAGAGGGCAATATGATTATATCCATCTTGGGTGGGCACGATGTCCATGTAAGCGGGTGAATCTCCAGATCGTAGGCTAGGTGGGACTGGGTAGATATGCTGGTCCTGTAAGTGTGTGGACTACATGAGTCCCAGAACGTGCCACGAGCTAAAGGTTCACCAACTGCGTCAATCCAACCTTCATCGCCCTCTTCACCGTCGATGCCAAGCTTCCTGACCACTTGGCCCGTCACAATTCCCCCGAAATTTGTAGTACCCAAATCAAACAGCACGACGTTCCCGTGATCAGCAGCTCTGGTGACTTCCTTCAATACCAATGTTGAATTGTCAACCCAAGCAACCTGGTTGATGATGCTGTTGTTCAAAGGGTAGCTGTCGGGCCACCTCAGCTCAACAACGGCTTCATCAGCAGGGGAGGCTGGCGCAGACTCCGACTGACTCAGATAAGCTTCGAGATCAAAAACGTGCACTGATACGAGAGGGTTATTGTACCCTGGCTTTGGGTATTTAATCACCACATCTTCCGTATATGGGATGACAGCGTAGGCGTCGTCGGTTGGATTATAGATAGGAAATCTGTATTCTTCAACGGCAGTTTCGTCGAGGCGAAGGAACGCGATTTTCGATGAGTCAGGCGACCACCAGAGTGCATAATCTTGTGACAGAACTTCTTCCTCGTAAATCCAGTCCGGTACACCATGAAATAATGACGCATTGCCACTTGTGGTCACTCGGATGGATGAGGTCGATGCACTATAAGCCGAAATTAATGCAAATTAGCAAGCCTTAAAAACACTCACGATGGCGACGGAAGAATATAGAGATCATTAGAAGAAACGAAAGCAATTGATTCGCCAGTAGGCGACCAGGCTGCGTATGCCGTCACTGGGGGATTAGTAGGCGGAAGAAGTGGATAGGTGGCTTTAGTCTCCAGGCTGTGAACGTAGTAATTTCCGAAACTCGAATATCTCCATTGCTACTACCAGGTAAGATTCCAGAAAAAAACAAACGTCCGAAGAGTTTGTGCCTACCTTGTGATGATTCGCTTTGACAAGGATGTATTTCATGTCTGGAGAAAGCTTCCAGTCAGTCCAAGAAAGTATCTGACCGTTCTCCTGCAGGCAGAATTCAGCGCGAAAGGCTTAGCGAAGGAAGCGACCATTTACGTCTCTGATATCAGTAAACGAAATCAAAGGAGTGGTTGTATTTGTCTTCAAATCAACAAGTTGAATTTGTCCATTGTGAGGGGTTGAGAAAACTCCATCACCGGCTAACGCTACGTGAGCGACGAACGATTGGCTCACTGTTTACGCACCCTCGGGGACCCAGTGAAGATCTTGGACATATTGGCTAAAGGTCCCATTGAATATGAAGTCGAGAGACACCTTCCGTCCTCTCGATGCTAGGTATGGCTTCCCATGATAAAGATTGGTTGCGGCAAACACGCCAATGCAGGCAGACAAGAACACCAACGATGCGAGAGAGTATATGAGATACCTCAGGGCAGCTGGACGCTAAGCGTGAAGTGGAATGAACGCCAAAGTATGATGCTGTGGAGAGTACTGACTTTATCAGCTCCAACTCTTGCGCCGTTCCCTGGCTCCGAATCCCCAAAGTCACCTAGGCCAAGTATTCCGTGGTGTTCTGATTTATCCAGAAACCGGTCCTCCTCCTCTTCCTCTGAGCTCGGTGGATCGAACGGCCCATCTCCATAATAGACCGGTGGCCGTACGACAAGCTTAGGGCCCAGATGAGCGCGAGAAGGCTGGGAGGAAATGTCTACAAAATCTTCGTCTGCATCGTTTTCAGAAACGCGCTCGTACGTTGGGCCGGACATCGCACGTCCGACGTCCTGAAACGTTTGATGACCACAAATGGTAGAACAGGCAATTAAAGCCATCGGGACTGCATTGTTAAATGCTTACGTAATTGTGATCACGTGGGCTTTGAACCGAGCTCGAACGGACGAGCGACGAGCGTCAGACTCGGTGTGGCCTGGAAGCCCTGGACCGCACCACAGACACCATGGTACCTCCACGACAAAGCAGCTGGGACCCTGTCTTGCTTCTTTCTCAGGTATTTTACCGAGTCATCGTCGTCTGAATCGCTAATGCTCGTTGCCAGATTGTATCCATGCAGACGTTACACTACCTCACCCTTTCTCTCCTCATCCCCCCACTGCTCACCGTCTTTGCGGAGCCAACCTCTCTCATGCATGAAGGAGGTGCTGCTAACGTCGGTATGTAACTTCTTCCGCCAATGTGCCTATCCAAGGAAATACAGCATCGTCAGGCATGGTAATGGACTGGAGAGAAATGGCTGGCCAACCTACCGTCCGCGGCATCCAAGGTGAGGAGCGATGGAGCTCCTATTATGGCGCATGGAGTGGCGGAAAACGAGTGGGTGGCGGGTGGGAAGACGGTCAATGGGATGGACGGACAGACCCTATACGAGGTTGGGTCATCGGGGCATCCTGGTTGATCGCTTCTTCAGCAGAGTACGTATTTCCACGATGTCATGCGGTCATGCCCCTCACTCTCTTTCCTCGAACAGTATCTACTACTTGTACACTCTCGTACGGCGGCCGCGCCTCATTTTGGACTTTGCATTAACATTAGTGTTCAATCACCTGGTGCTCACGACATATTACTCGACTTCCATTCCTACCTCGTTGTTCTTCTGGCTGGTCATGTTTGCAGGGTCTGCGTGGACTGTAATAATTGCGGAGCAACTCTGCGTAAAGAGAGAGATGACGGAAGGTCTGGTTATATCTGCTCCGAGGGACGAAGGAGATGAGATGGAAATGGGTGGGCTCCTACGTAGAGACTAAGTGAGCAGCATACTTCTTCTTTTATGATATCATTCCCGCTCTTATCAATTATCATAGACGACATTACAATGTACCAGTTATTGCGCATAGTTATGACTAGACGTTTCAGGGATGAGTGTTCTTCCAGCCGACCGCAGGGTTGCCTGGACATAAACTCACGGTGATGTGCTCAAACCGAAATATGAGAAGTACATTTGCCGATAGCTTCATCATAAGCTCAAGGTTTGGTCTTGTCAGCAAATGGGTGGGTTTCCGCTGTGCGACGCCAGCTGCACACGCTCCTCTCCAGCATTTTGTTGACATATGTGGCGTAAGTTTCACTCAGCCGCAACTTCGTTCAGCGCCATCATCAAAGTATGCACCCATTCAACTCCTTGACGTCGCTTCTTTTAATTGATGATTCCTTCAAAAGCGTCCCTCCCTCATCTCCGTTGACGTGGCTGGTTGCATCAGCAATTCCGCAAGTGTTCCTCAGTAAGGTGATGATTAATCGCGAGCATGTGTCTGACGCAGTTGACCGCTGCGGAAACTATTGTCGCTTGGGTCTACACCATTGAGACTATCCACTTACAAAGCTCGGTCGTCAACAGGTCAGGGTTTCTCCTCCAAGTTGATAGCGTCAACGCCGTGATCACATTCAGGAAATCTAGCGATCGAAGCAAGTGCGTACCCTCACACACACAGTTGTCAAGATACAGGCGCCACTCGCACGAACCTTCCTGCCCCAAACCACATGTTCGCAGCCACTGACGAGAGTGGCGATGCCTTCCCTCGACCACAAAGTGCTCAAAGGGAATTTTCGAACTCGAAAGGCGGATGAGTGATGATGCAAGTCCACGGAGGTGCGCCACTGCGTTACGTACGGGAGTCATCTCGAAACAGGTTGTCCAAACCACGTTTAACCTTTGAGTGCAGCGTGTCATAATTGCGATGCAACGCCATTGGCAGCTGTTCTGCTACCTGCATGCATATGCATATGCAGTGCGCCACCGGAAAGGTGCCCAAGTCATGGTCCTGGAGATGCGGCCAACGAAAAAGACCTTGCGTCCATAAAAGGACGATCTGTGGACGACCCATTCCCTTGCAGAGATTACCCTGCTGGGTCTGCGATCTGATTCCTGTTCGCTTCTTGACGAGTGCTGTTGATTATCATACTTTTGAATTGGCACTGTGAAGATAGAATTGGTTTGGTTTCCTGGATCGTTTGTGCGGGGCCCTTCAGATTCCCAGCGAGATCTAGTATAAAGTTCGACCGTGTTCGGCGTAGAACTTGACGGTGACGGAATGCTACTTCTCGATCCATGAACAAGAGGGGGTGTGCGGTGGCGCATCGATTAATATCAAGAGGTCATAAACCCACGCAGCACCGTGAGATTATGTTTTGCAAAGCCCGACTTGAGAGCAGAACTTGGAGAGGAGCGTATTGGTCCGCAATATGAGTAGCATATGGTCCATCAAGCCACCAAATGACTTGTGGCAGAGCCTAGACCGCTTCAGACCGCAGGGCTGGACATTTACCGCTCCGTCACGCAAGAAAAATTGGGCAAGCTTGGAAGAATCTGGGAGGTCTCGGGGCCGTGAGCGTTTGAAGGATGGATCTCGTGAGGCTGAGTGGGGATCCCAAGCACTCGTGAGGCGAGTGGTCGGTGTGAGAGTGACAGGCACAGGTCGAACCCACGCCTCTGAGCTGCTTCAGATGAGAGGGTAGATCCGACCATCTCGCTGCATTATAGAATGTTACTGCCCTTTCGACAAACAGGACAATCTGGGGTACCTCTGACTCTCTGGTGTGTTCCATTCTCTCTGTCGTTCCCTCGTTTCAACGCCGGGATGACGGTTGTCGGTGCCTATCGTTTACCCATGCAATCATGATGAGGGAGGGTCCACCGGTCCGGCGAGCTTGTCCGCTTCTTATTGTGGCCGTCGACCGTGCTGGTCCAGGGCTGTCTGAGGCTCCCGCTCGAAGCATTGTCTCTCAGCTCGTTCACATCTCGTTTCCGTGGTGTCAAATGGGCAATTATGTATTACAACAACAACCAGGCCAGAGACCGATCGCCGCTGAGATTCGCTAGGTAAATGGGAGGGGATCTCTGGTAGTACCCCAGTGGGTACGCGTGAAACCACATTACCGTAATGAGCCGGCACTGACCCATCTGTGACTGTTCCGCCACAAGGACAACCTGAGGGGGTATATCGCGAC
>JBBPQE010000191.1:0-38459 GCA_038092335.1 Boletus vinaceobasis | reverse complement strand
TCATCTGTTGGAAACTCATCTTGTATGGGTTTCATCATCAGTAGCTTACTTAAGCATACCTTATTTTGGACACTAGTAGTGTAGTCTTTTCTTCAGTGACTACACTATACATTTTCTATATCATCCAGGCTTTCTTGTTGCTTTGATAATTGAATCCAGCACTTTGAGGAGTCTTGCTGTTGAAGCACCGTGGCTTTTTTGCATAACCAATGAAAAACAACAGCAACTTCTCACTCCCATCTGCGTTCACAGCAAAACCAAGTGTTAAGCAGAATTTTTCTTTTTTCTTCCCACTCATTTGCTTTGTTGCAAGCCCTCGATCAGGTGGTGCCCTGCCAGATTAGCTGTCAAGTTTTCCACTATTATCAACAGGAAAGACTGTTTGCTTACATTGGAAACAGACCTGTTTCATCAAAATTGAATCGATCCTTCTTCAGAAATGTTGATAAGAGTTTTGCCACTCGTAACTGCTCTTGCTTGACAATCTCCTGATCCACAGATCCAGCTTCTCCGTGGCGCTGATGCTCTTTAATATTGTATGCTTGGCAAAATGGGGCAATTCAGCCATCTCCAGCAAGCCGTTCAGCTTCTGGAACATTCATCTGCTCCTCAAGCTTCCGACGTTTCTCGCGGAGCATAGGGCCATTTACAACATGACCTTTTGTCTCCATGCTCCTTATCCAGAGAAGGATTGCTTCTTCAACATCTGGGCGAGTGACAATGCGGGGACGCTTGCTTGATAATGCAGTTGGATTTGAATAACACGTTCTTCAAGTTCATTTCGTGCCTTTAACTTGCGAGATAGTGAGGCTTGGGTGAACTCAAGTTTTCCTTGAACTCAAGTTTGAAAGAATTCAACAACTTGAGCCTGAGATAAGTCTGGGTGTGCATCAACATAGGCAAAGACAGTTAGCCAGTCATTAAGGGTGAGATTCTGTCGTTTGGATGTTGTCAGAGGTTGTGCACTTGTCTTTACAGGAGGATTGGTCTTTAATGCCATTTCCTTAGGGTTCCGCTTGTATGGCAGAGGCTTGGAACGTGGTTGGCACTTTGGAAGACTCAGAGGGGCCATTGGGGAAGGTCCAGGAGGAGGGAGAACAGCTCTTTTTTTTAATCTGCCATGCATGCTATGTCCATTTCACTTCCATTTTTCCTTGATCATGATCCGGCACAGGTTGGCAGTGTTCATCAGGACCCACCATCCCCTTTGAAGTGTATCTCATAATGTATATTTCCATATCCCAGCCAATACATTATGAGATTTACTGTATATTCAATTTTCGCCTGCATACCTCGATGGGAGCTGCCAAAAGTCTATACACTATGAGAATTATACAGTACTACCATATACAGTATGAGCAAGTGTACTGTAATTAGTTAGTTACCGGGATTACTTACATAATCAGACGCAAGTCAAACCAAAAAGCAGACTCGGACGTAAACTGTCACCCGCGGACGAGCTCAAATGCCGATGTGCACGAACAGGATTCGCTTCCCACGACACTTCCTCAGCTGTAGCCTGTCAGACTCCATCCCTGCGACGTTCAACGCCGCTGCCGCATGCTCAAAATCGATCACCGGGTATCTGAATATCTCCCTGTAAAAACGAGTAGCCACCTCGTGAGTTATCGCATCGCCCACCCTCCATGTCGTCCCAATCACCCCGTGAAGCCAACAAACTGCATCCCAGCCGCGAGGTAAAGCACCTCGCCCGGAGCGGACGCGTCCCCCATGGCGCGCAGACAAGAAAGCAAACTCGGACTGCGTGTAGCGTTCCTGGATGATACGCATGAGCGTGAGCGGCCAGTCTCCCGTTGTAAACCACATTTCGAACGGCTTTGTAGTGTGCCGTGGGCCGTGACAGGCGAGATGGACCCCCATGGTAGTCTCGGAATGCTTGCACGGCGCCTTTGATGGTGGCTGCATCGCCCGTGACGGCTTGTATTCCGAAACTATCTGTCCGGCAACACAGAATGGTCTTATCGGAGTTTTCTGTCCGTCATAGGTATACTGTATTTATGTTCCCCATACTTCAGATTCAGGAGCGGGCGACTTCTTATCCAGTGGCAGACCAGCAAAGCTGATAGATCGGATGCTCCGATCGGAGGAATGCGTACCCATCCGGTACCACGGCAGCCATTCTGCGTACGAGACATTCGATATAAATATCCAACTAGTACTGTAACGTTCAGGTCTGTCCTTGTTTCACGCTAACATGTCACCCCACCCAAAGGTACCGTTGTTTCGCAGGTCCATCTTCATTGATGCAGCTACAGGAACAGTCCTCTCCCGCGCCGCCCTCCGTTCGTACGCCCTCCAATTCGCGCATTCCCTCCACCACCTCCCCGCACCCCTCGCACACCCAACCCAACCCAACCCTCCTACTATCCTTATCTTCTGCCCCAACAACATCGTCTGGCCCATCCTCTTGCATGGCGCCGCTGCTGCCGGTTTTCGTGCCACACTCGCGAACAGTGCCCACACCTCCACCAAGCTGGCGTTCCAATACACCAATGCAGATGCCCACCTTGTCTTTACCCCCCACCCGACGCTCGTACATGTCGTCCAGGACGCCCTCAAGTCTGTTGGCTGTACCGAATCCGATATCCGTTCCAGGGTCGTCTTGGTAACGTCGCATTGGCTCACTGGTGTGCCCGACCCTGGATCCATGGGGTTCGCGTACCTTACACGACTGGAGACGTTCCTGGGGCGGGGTGAGCTTACCCACGAGGTCAGCTTCAACGGGGAGCGATCAAACGAAACGTTGTACCTCTGTTACTCCTCTGGGACGACCGGAAAACCCAAGGGTGTCGAAACGACCCACTACAACCTCACCTCACTCATCGAGATTCTGAGACCGGCGTGGCCATGCCCGACACGGTCATTGTTTGGGGACGCCAACGGTCCACGGCCAGACGTGTTTTTTGGATCGCCGCCCTATTACCATATATATGGTGCGGCCATATTCCTGCTCTTCCCCCTCTCGCGAGGTACGCCAGTGGTGGTCACCGCGGGTTTCAATCCAATGCTGTTTTGTGAGGCTGTGGAACGATACAGGACAACGACCTTGTTCGTCGTTCCACCCATGTTGATCGTACTCGCTCGTCACAAAGGTATGCGTTCGTTTTTTCTTGGTCATGTCATTCTGTGTTTCATCATGAAAGTCGAACCTCGTCTGATCGATTGATGGGCTGATTCCTCTGTTGACAGCCATTGAAAAGTACAACATGACTTCAATACGTATGATATACTCTGGCGCTGCTCCCTTGGGACCAGACCTTGTAGCGACCATCAGAAAGCGTCTCTTAAAAGCCGGTGCCGACGTCGCCATCTCTCAGGGTGTGTTTACCAACCTGCCCCTCTACCCATCCCACTGACCTACTTCTTTTTCCTCATGATGTTAGCATACGGTCTCACAGAGACTTCCGCGGGAGCCACGGTGTTGCATTCGGACGACGCCAACACGCACATCGGTTCCGCCGGTCGTGTGCTACCCAATCTTGAAGTCCGACTGGTCCGCGAAGGCGCGGGAGAGGTTAGCGTCTGACACCTGTGCTACGTGTTTTTGTTGGTCGATCGCTGAAATGTCCTGTAGGTCATTACCGATATCGACCGCGCAGGTGAGATATGGATCCGAGGGCCGAGCGTGATGAAAGTGTGTCTTTTGGGTTCTGGTCGGCCAATCAGGGGTACTTGAATAATCCCAGTGCGACAGCATTAGCCATCACACCCGATGGGTGGTTCAAGACGGGGGACATCGCTGTCAGCGACGTGGAGGGATTCCTCACGATCATCGATAGACGGAAAGAGTTCATCAAGTACAAGGTGGGTGTACACAAGCTCCCGCCCACCACATCGTGGTATTCACCCCCCGCGTGCTTTTTTCTTCTTTCTTCTTGATAGGACTTCCAAGGCAAGTGTGTTTGGATGACGTTCGCCGTCGCTTTGTGCTGATAGACAAATTAAATATGGTGCAGTGCCACCCGCGGAACTCGAGGCGTTGCTTCTTCAGCATCCAGACGTCACGGATGCCGCTGTCGTTGGCATATATGACAAAGAAGAAGCAACAGAGTTGCCAAGGTATGCCGAATACGCCCTTTCGTCTGTCTTTTATCCCTCCAAAACTCGTTCCGATGGGTATACAGGGCATACATTCCGCACGCCCCATCACACCGCAGGAGAGCGCCGAATTTGCAGTTCGAGTTCAGACGTGGGTCACTGGTCGGGTGGCAGCACACAAGAAACTACGGGGTGGTGTCATCACTGTCAAGCAGATTCCCAAAAGGTAGGCGGGTTGTTGATAGGTTTGCGTTGTCGTGTATGATGCTAATGATGTTTTTTTTTTCAGTGCTTCGGGCATGATTCTACGACGGGAGTTGCGTGAGAGGGCTAAAGGGGAGGTGGGACATGGTCAAGTGACGCCACGGGCGGAGCTGTAGAGGAGGATAATTTGGGAATGGGGGAAATACCCTATTGAGGGAGCGGGAAAACGACCTTGGTTGATCGCATATGCTCTGTTCTGTTGCTTTATCATCGAGCATCCAAAGAAATGTGATGTTGGTGTCATTCACAAGGTTGGATTGGTATTGTATGTATTGTCTATGTATGAGAAACCTGGATGTCAGTCAGATGCCAGTACCAAGGTGGCCACCACATTCAGGACATTGTCTGCCCCATGTCTTTTAGATGGTATTTGCACCACTGAACCAACATGCTATGAGCATCCAAAGAAGTATGATATTGATGTCATTCACAAGGTTGGATGGGTATTGTATATATTGTTTATGTATGAGAAACCTGGATGTTGGTTGGATGCCAGCACCAAGGTGACCACCACAGTGGCTTCAATGTAAATTGTTTAATTCATTCTTGATAGCTAGCTTATGACATAGGAAACCACCAAGAAATCTATTATATTGGTGACAAGGGCACATCTATGCTTAGATACCTTGTCTATGTTTGGCAAGTCACTGGACAAACAGAGGACGGAAAACCTCCCTCACACACTTCATCAAGGTCTGTGCAACATAAACCTATTTTAGCGTCCACAGGACATCATCTTAACTTGGGTGTGTAGTCAAACACTACACTTTTGAGCCCAGATTCCCACTCCGACCGGCAACCCCTTGGGGGCTTCCCGGCTCGCCACACGACGAGTCTGCCGTCAGGGCCGAGTAATCATGTGGTCGCGATCTGATCAATGTCTTCGACCGACCAGCAGGAACCTCAGGCTGTCCAGCCTGTGCAGGTCCTCTATTGCGAAAGTATGGAATATCCTTTCTCCCACATTTCCCGCTTGACAATGTTTTTCTCTGCATAGTTTGCACGTTTCCTCCAGAGTACTGTGAATTTGGGTCGAGTTTGACCAGGTGCAAGGAATGGTTACATGCAGGCCACCCCCAGCTATTCGAGAAGTACTACTCGGAAGGTGAGTTATCCCTACTTCATCACACAATTAAGCTCTTGACGATCGTACCAACCAGAGGCTCTCCAGTCGAAACTCGGCACGCTCAGCTTGGAGGCTCAGGTCAAGCTCGAGAAGGATGTTGCAAAGAAAGAAGCAAAAGCAGAGGCTAAGGCAGATGCCGCCCTGAAGAAGAAGATGGTGTGCCTCTGAAGTCTACCGCTTCTAAACTGAATAGTTGATCCATACATCGGCAGGCTTCCCAGGTCACGATCAAACGCATCGAGCGGAACAAGCGCAAGTTTGTCACGGCTATCCATGGCCTTGAAGCGTTTAGTGGGTTCCTTTTGTGCGTGGATTTATGAACGACAGCCCTGCTGATAAGCACGCTGTGTGCGTGATAGATATTGAGCTGAAGAAGGCGGCCAAGTTCCTAGCCCAGAAATTTGCAACAGGCGCGTCTGTTACGAAGAACACACAAGGGCAAGACGAGATTGTTGTGCAAGGAGACGTGTCTGACGAGGTTCTGGAGCTGATCGAGAATAACGCAGGCGTCTTCAAAGGGATCCCTACAGCGAACGTCGAGATGGTGGAAGATAAGAAGAAGAAGGCGGCTGAGTAGCTGTAGCACTATAATTTCATGCATTGCATCGTGTACCCAACCATTAGCTAGCCGCGTGCCATGATGTCATTTCAACCCATTTCAATATATCGCTGAGTCGACTCCTATGCACCCTTCCCCCACCCACCATGTTGCCAACCACACTAATACGTCGACTTTCCGCAGCTCCAACTTGCCTTGCAAGTTGCAGGCTTCTTTCCCGCACCATCCACGGGAGCCGCACAACTCGACGAGAACGAGACCCGCCGAACCCCGTCTCACACGGCACAGAGAACTATTTCGTGGACGGCGACGACACACCTCCACCAAATAACCCTATATACAAGGTGGATGCGACCTCAGACACTGCGCAGAGTGCATACGAGCCACCCTCTGGGTCGTGGAGCCGGGCGGGAGCAGGGGCGGAGGAGTATCGGACTGTCAGCAAGGACGAACCATATGATGTGCCGGGTGATCCAGATCTGAAGCTGAGGTACGGCGGAAAGAAGAGATATACGGAGGACAAGGGTCCGGAGACGAGCAAAGCTGGAGAGGGTCCGGAAGGCACTGAGCGATGGGGCCGGAAACCTGAAGGACGAGCTTGACGAGCAGTGCGGCGTTGTAGGAATTGCCCTTCTGAAACTTACTCGACTGTTATCATGTACGGATAGCTCGATCTTGAGTCCTCCAAAACACTATGTCACTGTCACCAACATCATACATATTGTTCACGTCTTCCTTTTGTGAATATCAGGCTATAGTGATCAGAGCGAGAGTCATGTACAAACTGGGATAAATACTGTAGTCCAATGTCACGCATGTCGCGGGGTCACACATACGTCACAACACATATTTTGAGCCGCCCCGCTGAGCTCGTATGCATGACGACCTAGTCTACTGAAACTGTAAGTCTTAATTTGCGTCAAGTACACCGTCTGATAATTGCAGTGTCGAACCATTTCACTCCAGTCCGAGACAGTTCCGGACGCCACGAGTTGCGCCGTGCTCCGCGACTCGGATGGTTCCCACGTTCATGCTACAGGTCAGCCCACAAAAACTCTGAATGGGAGTAGGAACAAAGGACATCCCACCCTCCTTGGTCTGTCCCGACCAATGGAAATCTGGAAATCGTCTATGACGCAATCCAATGACCTGCAGGTAGAGTTCGCGGGAGATAATTCCACCAATAGTCACCTCTGATCCAGCGTTCATTGGAGCTTTCTTTCAGCTTATATCGTACTCACACCAGTCCTTTCATCCTTTGTGATCAGCCTTTCACTTGTTCCCCGAGCTGTCAAATCGCAAGGTATAAAGTCATGGTAGGTCATGAACCTAGTGCCCTCATTGTCAAGTGCTCATCACTGTTCCTCGTATTCACCATGTCGCACTACCTCAATCCTCTCCATACTCCAGTGCCTTCAGAATTCCACTCGCAGTACACTGCTTTGTCTCATGCCAACCCACCGTTGGAACCGCCTTTTCCAACGTCGCTTCCTCCATCCTACAAGCGTGTTCCGCAAACTCAACCATCGAAACTTCTTTCATCGTCTCGTCGGTCGCCCCCCCATGTGCCCGTCGCATTTGAGCTAATCGGAGCTCCTACCCGTGGCCTCGGGGTACCCATGCGAGAACTGGTAGCACGATCAGGCAGTGCTTTGGAGCGCATGCTTGTGGATGCCAATGAACCTGTGGGATGCCTTATGTCTGGTTCTCTCGAGATCCGTAAGGTTTCTCTGATAATTATGGTAATATACAGGCTTGTGTTCGTCTCCGAGCTGTATTCTGACGTTGTTGTCCAGTGGCCGGGCTATGACCACGTGGATTCGCCTCATTTTCTCGATCTGTTTTCGTCCGCAGGCCCGGTGACACGTGGCCAGCTTGCTGTTCAAATTGCTTTCGCCTTTTCCGCATACCTTGCTGTGAGATTCTTGTTCACTCCGAACTGTTCATTTTCGTTGACTTTGGATTAGCATATGGCCGCTCAGACACCTCCGAGTGATGCGGGCTGGCGCCTAGGGAGCAGTAGTATGGGCGGTATAGCCTTTGAGCGCTTAGTGCTCATTGCACTCTGGAACGTTTGTGATGATCATTGGATGGCGGAAGTTTATATCGACACCCGCTGAGTTGGCTTGGACTTTTGTGCTCTTTCATTCGCTTTGTACCTCACATTGTAGCGTTAATGTTTCTTTCCGCATTTCGTTTGTGATAGCTTATCGCACTGCCCACAGGGCTTAATTCAATCCTGTCGCCGACAGGCCATGTGCGGGTCACAATGTGGCATCGATTTCCTTGACAAAGTATATCACCTTAGATCTTTGCTTTTTGGTATTTTATTAGTGGAATCGTGCGTCTAATCGGGCTTTCAGTGGAGCTATGCATGCAGCTATGTGAGAGAGAAGTTCCCTTGGTATCACCAGAATTCATGATTCCGTACTACAATGTTCGCTTGCTCGCTCCAACGTGACAGTGATTAGGAGGCAATGTTCAATACAGCTTTCCATGCCCCTTTGTCTCTGTACCCATCTGTTAGCACAGTGACACGCCTTCCCGGCCCTTCAAAGCTTCATCGCTAAGTCCGTCTTCTTCGGGAACAAAATTAGTGCCTTGCGCGTCTGACTCAACCGCTTAAATACCCGACTTGCCCTGTGTCGTTTTGGAAAAAGTCCCCTCTAACCATGCCAGAGCACTCAGAACTGCGGACGAACGACAACACCCCCATTCCCATCCTACGACGCGCTCCAGCGCTCTTGGGCAGTCACACAGAGCCCATACATGCGACCAGGGAGACGTTGGCATTCGTGGGGGATGTCCGCCCCCATCAACCAGGCGCTCGGGACAGTGATACTCGCAACGGCAACCCTCGCCGGTCTATATCACACCGAATCTCCCGAGTGGCGACGACGGCGCTGGGGCGAAACCTTTCCGAGTCATTCCGTCGCCCTCGTAGCGCAAGTCAGAGCCGGATTCCAGGCGGTGCAGTCGATGAAGTCCGGATTAGGAAAGTGCACGGCAAGGATGACGGCACGCGTCCGTTTTTCGGCTCTGATGAGCACGTCTCGGCTGAGGGGACGATTGCGTTTGCTTTCACCAGCGACGGCCAGAACGCACGTACACACGACCTGACCATGTCTTCCCTGGCGGAGGTCCCTGTGCCTGCGCTACTTCAACAAGGCGTGCCCATGACCAAAGCATCGGCGACATCACAAAAGAGTTATATATTCAAGCTGGATGCTGATCAAGGCCAGATCATCTGGGAATCCAAGAGATTAAGAATCAGTACGTACCTTTTGGTCGGGTATTTTAGGGGCTAACGCTCACCCTATTGCTTACCACTCGACAGTTCCCATCGAGAACATCAAGGAACTCAGGTCGGGATCCGACGCGAGGTATTACCGCCAGCAATTTCAGCTCGCGCGCGAATACGAGGATAGATGGATCACCATCATTTACATGCTCGATGGACAGTACAAGACGCTCCATCTCATCGCTTCTTCATTGGAATCATTTCAGCTTTGGGACATCACCTTGAGAAAGCTCTACGCAATAAGACAGGAACTCATGACCGGCCCCGGAAATGAGGAGATACGACAGGCGGTCTGGGTAAAGCAGTGCTGGAAGTCGACTGGTGAACAGAACCACCAGAGATTGTCTTTCGACCAGGTAGAAAAGTTGTGTAGGCGATTGAATATTAATTCGTCTCAGGAGGACCTCATGCGTCTCTTCAAGGTGGGTATTCATATGCCGTATTTCCGGGTCACTTGATGATGAGTTCAATGTTTGGTCTAGAGTGCAGACTCACAAAATCGTCAGTGCCTCGACTTCGCCGACTTTCAGACGTTCGTCAAGCTTCTCAAAGTTCGCCCTGAGATTGATCTGCTGTACAAGAAATTGTGTTTAATGAATGATGGAAAGCTCACGTTTAACGTGTTTGAATGCTTCATGCGCGATACCCAAAAGGTAAGTATTTTGTGACTTTGCTTTCCTGAGGCTGACCTACTTCAAGTCAAGTCTCACACCACGCGAGCTCGAGAGCCTTTTCGTGCGGTATAGTACAAAGGCATCTGACGCCCGCGGTGTACAATCTACCTCAGACCTTGTCAGCCTCACGATGTCCCTGGATGCTTTCACTGCCTTTCTCTTATCCCCCGATAACTCGGCTTTCACGGGCCAAAATGGAAAGGTCCATCAACCAATGACGCGTCCCTTATCCGACTATTTCATATCCTCCTCGCACAACACGTATCTAGTCGGTCATCAACTCGTCGGATACAGTACCATCGAAGGTTACATCCGGGCTCTCCTCCACAGCTGTCGTAGTGTCGAGCGTATGTCTGAATCTTGTTCATACTTGATATTTGCTGACACCGGAACCTCAGTGGATATTTACGATGGAGAGCATGGGCCGGTGGTCTTCCATGGCAAGACTTTGACTTCCAAAGTGTCCGCCCGCGAGGTCTGCGAGGCGATCATGAAATATGCTTTTGTAACCTCCCCTTATCCGATCATCATCTCAGCCGAGATTCATTGTTCGATCCCCCAACAAGAGATGTTCGCCGTTATGATGCGTGAAGTCTTTGGCGAGGCTTTAGTTAGCGCGCCGATTGAAGGGAAACCGTTATCCGGTCCGTTGCCGAGTCCGGAGGATCTCAAGGGTCGGGTATTGTTGAAAGTTGGTGCATTCATGGACTAGCTGTCTCATACGCGATGGCTGATCTGCGCCCTCCAAGGCGAAGAACCTCTACGTCATCTCTGAGAATGATTCCATTCGCGAAAGGGATGATACACTTGATACTGAATCCTCTTCGACAGAAACCTCCGCATCAGACTCGGACGTCGTGCACGAGATCAAAGAGGAGTTTAGGAAGGTCAAACTGCGGGAGGTGGAGGCCGTCAAAGGTAAATCGGTCACAGCGGCATCCAGTCGTCGTGACGCTTGGCTAAGCGTCGCGCCGATGAAAACGACAGAATTGAAACAAGAGCTTCGAAAAGCGCGCAACATCTTTAATCGCGTTCGCGGTCGGCATTCGTCCGCTGAGAGATCCGTCGCTGCAGCGCTCGCCGGAAAAACGATGACGACCTCGACTGCGGTCATCGAGCAGCTCCCCAAATCGGAGTCAAAACCAGAGCATAAAGCCAGGATGTCTGCCGCACTCGCTGTACTTCTGGTTTATACCGTCGGCGTGAAGTGCCGTGGAATCAACAAGAAAGAACACTACGACCCCGAACACGTGTTCTCGCTTTCCGAGACGAGGATGAACAAAATTCTCAAGCAGGGTGCGGCCGATCTCATCAAGCACAACGAGACGCACTTGGTTAGGATATATCCGAAAGGCACAAGAGTGAGCTCGACAAACTATGTGCCTCATCGATATTGGGCAGCCGGTGCGCAGTTGGTCGCTATTAACTGGCAAACGTTTGGTGCGTAAATATATATCGGGACTTGGGCGGCGCCGTGGAATTAACAAGATATCATCTTTGACAGATCTGGGGTACATGATTAATCATGCAATGTTTCAAAGGAATGGAAGGGCCGGTTACGTCCTCAAACCGGAGGTTCTCCGCAAGACTAAAGATCCCCGCATGGCCGATAAAGAGCACACCTATCGTCACACGCAGCATTATTTGGAAGTGAAGGTAAGCCTCCATTCTCCGCTGAGTTTCTGATCATCTGATTAGTATGGATACGGTGGTACTGCTTTCGGTTCCTCTTGGCACTGGCAGGTCATTTCGGCTCAGCAGTTGCCCCGCCCAAAGGACGCGATGGGACGCGAAATCATGGACAAAGACGTTGATCCCTACGTCGAGGTGTCTGTTCACACTCCCGACTGGAGCCACCCGAGCAATCCCTCTTCACCTTCCTCCCCATCTACCTCTAGCGTATCCTCGGCCGGCTCGCCCACTAACCACGTGCATGCACCCCGGTCGGTGACGACGGTCCGCACAAATTCGGTAAAGAACAACGGATTTAACCCGGTATGGCAGGAGACGCTGAGGCTACCTTTCGAATGCGTGGGTGAGATGCGTGACCTCATCTTCGTACGCTTCACCATCCAGCGAGACGGGGAGTCTGACGGGGAGCCGATCGCGGTGTATTGCATCAATCTGGGGAGTCTTGCGATGGGTGAGTTTAGTCTCGTCATGGTCCAGACAGCGAGTGGTCTGACGGTCCGACGCGCGTGGGGATGTAGGGTACCGGCACCTACCTCTCCACGATTCGCAAGTGTCGCAGTACCTGTTCTCCACGCTGTTCGTCAGGTGCTCGGTCTACGACGCCTGACGCCAGGGGCCAGCATAACTGGTTGTCATCCTGAGGTATACCATTATTCATATCACAGACTACCCTTTGCAGCATCGCTATCAGCGTCATCACGACACAAAAGTCATGCATCCATGTATTTGTACAATTCACACCCCCTCTGAAACGCGGCGTCGTCGTATAAACGGCGTGTACCGATAGAAATCATGTCAGATCGCTTTGGGATAGAAGTTGGGGATAATCCGGACCACCGGCCAACGTTGAGGGCGAGGTCCGAGCAAGATGGGGTTGGTAGATAACGATCGCTATCACCCAATCATCTTGCTGGTTTGCAATGCGAAACGCCACTGTACCGTAACTTGTTACTTCACAGTGGGTTGGCAACACGCCACGGAACCTGGGAGTGCACTTGGCAAAAGAGCCAAAGGCTGCTATTCACTGTCCAAATGTATTTCATGCGTGTCATCGACCAGGGCGCGATGAAGGGCATGTAGCAACGATTGTAAATCGTGCTCATCAATCGTTCCATTCTGACGGCATCCACGAACGATGGACTTGAACCGAATGACGAGTCCAAGACGGCCAAGAGGTGAAATTGTACAAGGAAAGTTAGGAAACGTTGCCACTGTGAGAGAGTAAGGAATGGATAATTTGCGCGGAGATTCAAACCTTTTGAGGGTGTGTACCAGCTCAGTCGACTTATTCCCACACTTGACCCTTGAAGTTCACCACCATCACCGGAGCTTCGAGAGCGACTCGCCAGTACGTTGCAACACGATAATGACTATAGGCGTCAAGTCTTCCCCGGATTGCAACCTGATCGCCATTTATCTGTGCCGTCGACAGTCGCAAACGACAAACCAGTTGGTCAGCATCGATAACGAAATGTAGGCGAGATCGTTCTCAGTAATACCTCTTACCTGATCAATTGACGATAAGAGAATATTCACTACCTCTATTATTGGGGACGTGTCGAATCGCTCATTGACCGTCCCTGAGATCGACGACATTGGGGATTCATCATTCTTTACCCTCTGGTCGCAAGATAGCTACCATCTGGGAGATAGTAGCCGTCTTACGACCCGTGGATTTAGCAGGAAATCACCCTTGGCAATCTCAACAATTGCCTTCCGGCCCATCCTATGGAAGCTCTTTGTGCGCTCACGTGGTTGGCGTGCCTGCCTGCGGTGAAGTCTGTGTTCAACCAAATCTTTGTAGCCTGTGAGCACCTTAGGATTCGTCATTCTGTGAGTGCTGACTTGGGCGTCACCTGTATTTATATACAGTACGAGGGAGACCGGCTTCACCACCACGCCCTGACGTCGGGCCTGCCTGGGTCTGGCCTGTGAGGAATTTAGGGCCTCACATTCGCTTAGTGACAATCCCCAGACTGACATGAGTATTAGTACGTGTTGGTAGTACGGGGTGGAAGAAACAGAGGAGGGGGCCCATTTGGCCATCCATGATCTCTCCGCTGCGTCGCGCTCGTTCGTGGCACCGTTGGGGTGGTTCCTCAGCTTCTATAGCCCATTTACAACGTCTTCAAGGCGTACGATACGCCTGATACGGCCTTGGCGTGGTGGTATGACCTAGTAAGTCCGTTTCTTCGTCCGGGTCTAACTGACTTTTCTAGGTCGCGTTTTCACTTTTCCTCGTCGACGTAGTGGATTGGTGGGCTTGATAGATCGCCTGTGGTGCCTGCTGGGTCCTCGTTTCGACTCGTTCCGCTATCCATCCTGTAATCTTTCCCGTCGTGCTGGATTCTGTTGCCGTCGCTTTGGCGCTCCCGATCGTCTCCGACACTTCCCAACTTTTCCAACCCGCCCATTTGGCCTCCTGACCCTCTATTTCGAGTCGCCGCGCTCGTTTCGTTGGTGCGCCACTTCCTATCGCATTTGGGATGACCTGGGTCATTGTGGGGGTCGCCTAATACCACCGTTTCGTCGTCTGGCTCGCTTGGCTTGTCCCGAGCTCTCCAAGGTACGTTTTCCTCATTTCTTCCCTCTACGCGTTCGTCAGCATGCTCAGACCTCTTCTTTGACCGGTTTCTAGTGTCATCGTCATGGTCTGATGCTCCCGACACATCCGTCTCGTCGCTCGTGGGCCCGACGTCACGGCTCGCAAGACCTATCCACTCCCCCTCGAGCTGGACGTTCGGGGGTTCGCCCCATCGTTGGACTTGTTCTGGTAGTTAGTCAGGTGGTTTGGGTGGTCCATGGAATGTATCTGGTATGTCTGTGGCGTCCGTCGAGGTGTGCTGGTGACATACTTTAGCAGCAGCTAGCCTTCATCGTCGTTCCCACTCGCCCCCTCACACGCCCTGCTACCCCCTTCATCGACGCGTTCTGTGTGCCCCCAGCGTCTCCCACTCGATCATTTCTACAAGTAGCTGCCTCGGATACTGTGATGCGAGTTCTACATCCACTCACACTGTCGTATCAAGCATGGTCACGTGCACAGGCGGACATGTTCTAGGCACGCTAAACGTACTCTCTTGTTGACAATAATCCACGTAGTGATATCATGTTCACAGGCACTGTAAGGTAAGTACAGGAGATCAGTGAAGTTTCGAGAAGGCTGATGTGAAAGGGCACCTGTAGTGTGCACCATTCGGGAAATACCTTTTGGGATGAGACTGCCTGCCCCGTTCCAGCTGTGTATTTGCGCATGTCCTGCTGACCGTTTACTCAAGACGAGGTCTGTTGTTGACTTGTTATATATACTTGCAAGTAGCGACCCCAGGTTTTGTCGCGTGAGTACTACACCCACTCACGCTGTCGTATCAACCATATTCACATACGCAGGTAGACAGCTTAACATCCCCGGCCGCCACCTGGAAATGGGGCCACGCGCAAGAATGATCTTCGCGTGGGTTCCTTCCACATGAAAGTATTGAACACCTAAAATCCTATAAAATCGTGCTTCCACTTCGCAAGTTCGTTACCCTCGTTGAACTCCTTGGCCCTTCACATCATGCATTTCAACCCTCGTCTACTCTTGTTCCCCGCCCTCTTCGTTATCAGTGGCGTTCTTGCTCAATCAACCGCCGAACCTACCAGTGGCACCCCTGACGTTGCCTACCCTTCTGATGGCGCATTCGTCTTCTGCAGTAGCCAAGACTGCACGGGCACGTGTGAGGCTGTCGATGTCTCGACTGTTGAAAGAGATGACGGGGAGGCTGCCCCGAACGACATGGGATTCCAGTCCATTTATTGGTACGATCCCGGCAACTACGCCTGGTTGCTGTACACCTGCGTCGACTACTACAACTGCGATGCAGTGAACATCGGGCCAAACACCTGCTACAATCTATACGATAACGGCGCCCCGACTGACTTTTACGAGTATTGGTATGTGGTAGACGTGGTGGCCTGATGTGTATCTTATCTGGAGGGGTATGGATGTCTCTTCATGCGGCTTCTTTACAAATAAACTTACCTGCATACAGGCTTGCAACAAGTGCGGTTGCAGAGCGAGAGAAAGAAGAGAGCGGGAATGTGGGTGAGATCTGTCATTGATATTTCCCTTTCCACTAATCTCAACTAGATATTCTAGCTCAGGGATCCTACATAGGATTACTGATGCACAACATGGGCACTGGGGGCTGAGGAGTGGTATTTACGCATATCTTCTTTAATAGTACTACCATGAAGTCAAAATACTCCATCGTGAATTCTAGCCCCTTCATCAAATTTATCCGCTGTTTCTGGGTTGGGGGTGGTAGCAGATGACGTTAGAAAGAGGTTGGCGGGTCTGAATTGGAGGCGATTAGCGCCAGCGGTCCAGGAAACAACGCCAAACAGTGACTTCAGGTGGCCAAACGGGCCCAGGGCCTCTGTCGACGTCCCAAAAGACTGTCCAACGCTCGACCACCTTCTCTGTTTCCTCCACCCCCAACGCCCGAGTCTACCCCCTGACGATCTAGTACATGCCTCGCGACGTCGCCGTCGAAGCCTCCCAAAACGCAACCATGTCCACCGGACGCGACATGGATTGGAGACAAGGTACACGCGCAGTATGCCATTGCGTCGCGCCAGTTCGAAGGTGTAGGTTATCGCTTTACCGGCAGATCGGGAGAACATGACGAAAACCCGTGGTGAGGTACTGTCTCGATCCGGGCCTCATGGCCGCCCGTGGGCGACCGGTCGGACGGCCACCCGCGGCTGTCCAGATGCGAGTATCGTGCACCATAGGCTATAGGCGTACCACTACACTTGCCGTCAAGCACAGGAAGAGAGGACGAAGAACACGAGCTCGTAACGCGTTCGTTCAAAAACCACTTGTCCTGTGCGGGAGATCGTGCGGACAAAGGCCAACAGGTCCACGATGGAACACCGGGCCATTGTTTGAAATATTGGGTGGCGCAGTATCTGGCGAATATCAAGCAAGCGGTGTCAAGTAGAACGCCCTAGGAAGGATACCTTGAATCAGCTTTGCTTGGCTCCAATGTCGGGGTGCCCAAGATGCGACATCTACGTCGTGCCCTCCTTGCGCGAAACGTCCGAACGCTGATCATATACACCCAACTAGAGCGGCGCATCCGTCAAGTTCGCTCGCGTTGGCTTCACCCTCGCTGTTCTCGGTGACGGCGTATAGGGTGATATCTCAAGTTGTCATATCAAGCATTGGTCACGTGCGCAGGTAGACAGTCTAGCCACACCAAACGTACTCTCTTGTTTACAATGGTGCAAGTGGCGATATCATGTTCACAGACACCAGGAGATCAATGAACTGACCGAGAAGGAGGTTACCGACACCCTGCACCATTCGGGAAGTATCGGGAAGTATCTTTTGGGATGAGACTGTCTGCCCCGTTCCGGCTTTGTATTCCCATATGACCTGCTGACCGTTTGCTCAAGACGAGGGCTCTTGCTGACTTGTTATATATACTTGCAAGTAGCAACCCCAGGTTTTGTAGCGTGAGTTCTACACCCATTCACACTATGTCAAGCATGGTCACATACACAAGGAGACAGGTCAACCTCCCCGGCCGCCATTTGACAATGCGGCCACCCATAAAAATGACCTTCGCATGGGTACCCTCCACGCCAGAGTGCTGAGCGCCTAAACTTCTATAAAGTCACGCTGGCGACCCCCAAGTTCGTTTCTCCCGTTGGACTCCTTGACCTTTCACACCATGCACTTTAACGTTCGTCTACTTTTGTTACCCGCCCTCTTCGTTCTCAGTGGGGTTCTTGCCCAATCAACCGCTGAACCTTCCAGTGGCACTCCTGACGTTGCCTACCCTTCTGATGGCGCATTTGTCTTCTGCAGCAGCCAAGACTGCACGGGCACGTGTGAGGCTGTCGATGTCTCGACCGTTCCTAGAGATGACGGGGAGGCTGCCCCGAACGACATGGGATTCCAGTCCATTTACTGGTACGATCCCGGCAACTACGCCTGGTTGCTGGACACGTGCGTCGACTACTACAACTGCGATGCAGTGAACATTGGGCCAAACACCTGCTACAATCTGTTCTACAATGGTGTCGCGACAGACTTTTACGAGTATATGTATTTTGTGGACGTGGAGGGTTGATGTGTATCTTATCTAGAGAGGTATGAATGTCTCTTCATGTGGCTTTTTTCTTATCTGCATACAGGCTTGCGGCAAGTGCAATTCCAGAGAGAAAGGCAGAGATACGGGGTGTGAGTGAGATCTATTACTGCGCCTCCCATTTCCACTGATCTCGGTTGGATAATTTAGCTCGGGGAAAATAGGATTACCGATGTACAACAGCATCGAGGTTCAACATGATATTGGAATAAACCCACGTCGCTACACGCAAATCTTGATTGATATTACTACCGCGAAGCTGCCCTGACGAGGTGATTATCACCACCCGCCGTGTGTCTCCAGCTCACCCGGATCAAAGCGTGATGAGGAATGTTTGTTTTCCTCGTACTACCCTATGCGTCACGCTCAAGTCTGTCCGACGCTCGTCACCAAGAGAATGTAGCCGGACCCAGGCGAGATGGCAGGCAACAGTAGTACAGCACTTGGGAATCACTCGCGGCTGCATCCAAGGCTTCCGGGCCCTTGGATGAAGTTTATGCCGACATCGTCCAGTCTCCGTCGACATCCCAACAGACAATGCCTCGGTCGACCCCCTCTCCTCCGCGTCCTCCGCCCCAACGCTCGAATCTACCCTTTGACAACCTAGTACGCGCTACACGCCCCGCAACGTCCGCCATCGTAGCCTCACCACGACGACGAGGTCGACAGGTCTACGATGGAATATCGGGACCATCGCTTGAAATAGTGAGTGGCACAGGTATCTAGCGAACGTCAAGGAAGCAGAACTTCCTAGCGAGGACACCCCGAATCAGCTTTGCTTGGCTCCAAATGTCGGCGTGCCCAAAGGACATCATGATCAACCTGGCAATCGTCGTACTTTGGCTCCAACTCCTAGTAGCCAAGTATGTGGATCATGGATGTGCTTCGAGGAGTTGTATGGTGGAATATATAGGTTGGTTTTCTTTCATACGAAAGCAAATCACAAAGTCATGCGCACGCGTCCACTCGTCAATTCCCCCGAAACAGTGGAACGGCCTGGACAGAAGAGATGCGTGCGCGACTTTCGGTGGTAGACACAAGTAAACAACATTTGGTACAACAAGCACACGATGAGAGTCGTAAAAAACAAGCAGGCCAGGTCCTTCAAATACAGAGACTCAAACGAGTTACGAGTGAGGCGGGTAGAAGGAACGAGAACAAGGATATGACGGAACACGGGTCAGGCAGAGAGCGGCATACTCAACTCGGCCGACTCAGATGATAAAGAGAGGGAACATCAACATGTTTTAAACACGTAAAGCAACTGGAGACCTTGGACTACTTGGGAGGCGGGGTTGGTGGGCCTGACGAGGACACGCAGGGACGGTCGGTTCAATATCGACAGGCCAGACGAAACCAGCATACAAGACTCACCAAAGAGACCAGGACGAGCGGCTGGGGTCATCGGTCGTGGGGAAATAGGTCCAGGAGCCGCAGTCGCTGGCGGCATCATGGCAGGATTAGCTAAACACGATCAGCATCGTCAGTACCTTGGGAAAACGTGACGAGGGGACACGCGACACTCACGCCGCCATTGAGCCCAAGCAGGTAAACTTGGCTTCGGAGCCTCGATAGCTGGCATGGGCGCTGGAGCGGGGGCAGGGGCGGGGAGGCTCTTGGGTGCTCTCTCACGTCGTGTCGATTTGTGCACGACTTTCCAGGCTGGTCGAGCTTGGACGGGTGGACCGTCATCCATGGGCGGGGGGGTTGTTGCCACTGGCGGCGGGGCAGGTGGTTCTTGGGGCTAGATGTCGCACGCAAACCGGGATGAGGGGTCATTCGTCATTCGTCATCGAACACCACACGGGGAACGGTATGGGCGGAGCGATCCGAGGGACGAAGATTACGATAAAAGTATTTCGGTGCACGTATGATTGGCAAGGGAGAGGTGAGGTATGCGATCACAGTGAACAAGGCAACGCAGGGGGACGGGTGATAACGACAACTCACCTGCGGTGGTGTCCAATTGGGGGAGTATTCACCACCTGCGCCATGTTTTGACTTGACGGCCATCAATTCTGCAATTTCGCTGTTCGTTTCATTTCATTTGTGGCATCCATGGGATCCGGTACGCGAAAACGCATCCAAACGATAAAAGAGAGTGACGAAAAACCGTGAATGAAACACTGCGAATCCAAGTATTAAAAAAAAGACGCACAATTGAAGTTGTCGACGTTCGTCTCGAAGCTTGCCCACCTCCGCAAGGAGAATACGCACTTCGCTGGCGAGCGCTTTGCTGAAATCGTTCAGGTACCTGTCCACACATCACGCGTACCACCAATAGATCGCGATGATGGGCTATATGTCAACACGCTGTCGTAGGAGAAGAAGAGACGCAAGAAAAAAGTGGATAGGAGAAAAAGAGAGACGGGAATCGGATCCGACATAATGCTCACTTCGGCGGGGCACCATTGTATGGAATAGGGCTCTTGTTGGAAGACATGGAGTACTGCGATGGAAAGATTGTGATGGTGATTTCGGTTGAATGAGGCTTGCAAGGTTGTCAGGAATCGTTGTTGTTGGAAAAGCGGGCGAACAACGTGGATAACAACCGCAACTGGCCGGAAGGCAACAGAAGTTCAGAACGAGGTCGAACACGAGGCGGCTCGGGGGATACGGTTTGTCGTAAAAAGATACGTTTGGTGCGGGGGTGATAGCAGTGTAGGCGTCGTCGTGCTCGCTGGTGGTCAATCCATGCGAAAGTCGTCCAACAAAGAACACGACAACGTCGTCACCAGATCCTCTGGATACTTGTTGTGTGGGAGATTTGATCAGCCGTCAAGTACACGTGACGAAGTAAACTAGGAGGGGTATAACTGATTAAGATAATACACATAGCACTAGTAAACGCTCGTCGCGAAACTATCGTGAGGGATGATCAGACCCTCGTTCCTAGCATCATGATACAGTCGCACTCGTCGGCTGATATCGCGACAGTGCCTCACTGAGAGATGCCATATCGAAAGCATCGACCGACGTCGAGGGCACGCAGTTCGACAAAGTGGTGGACGTAGTGACCGTCAGCGAAGGAGGGTTAGTGGTAGTGGTGGACGTCTTTGTGGTTGACTGTGTTTTGGTGGGAAGCTTGAGGAGAGGGCCACCGAACTGCTCGGCCAGCCAAGCGAGTACGATGGGATGATCCACCGTAGGGCGGCAATTGCACGCGGCGAATAATTCAAGATGACGATAAAATACAGACGTAGGATTGTAAAGCGGAAGGGCTGCGTGAAAGTATTCAAAAGACGGCCAGCTAGAAGAGAATCTACGCACCTGCTTCAAGAATCGCGTACGCCTGACGAGGAGATATATTTCGTGAAGCCATAACTGGGTAAGAGTGAGTAGAACGACCGGACAGAAACGGTGTGGTGTCTCTTACGATAAGCGCAAACTACAATACATGCCCTGAGTTCGACGCGGCACTGAACGAGCACGCGGCCACCATGAGCGATCGCATCGCCTATGAACTTACACACGTTAGGGAGTTCAAGTAGCAAATCTTCTCGTGCATTATTGGGGACGTTTATAAAACAATGTTGAAAGGTCAAAGGAAGATTGGGTTTCGGGAGTTGAGCAGAAGAGATCGAAAGTATATGTGTGGCGCCCAGATCTAGCAGAAGGGATTCGGCAGCATCGGCATCTCCTGGAAACTCGCTGATAAAGAATCCGTCAAGCACTTGTCAAGTTGTTTGATCCGACAAACAGACAAACCTAGTGAGGTATAGTTGATATGGAATGACGGGGATGCAGTCAGTGAGGAGGTTTAGGTATTTCGTAACTTCGCGTTTTTGTCTGCGTTTCCAAGCGATATATTCACTGTTGGTGCATGATGGCCTGTAGCGGCATTGTAGGAATGCGTGTAGCTGCCTCATGAAGCCATAGTTTGGGTGAATTTCAGGGCGGCCTGTGATCAAATTAGGGAGTGTGTGTATGAGCTAGATTGGTTAGGTTGGCTTCACATGGACTTACGTTTGCGAACGTATTGTATTGCTGCTGAGACGGAAAGCCGCTGAGATGCCATGACTTGGAAGCGAGGGGGGCAACGTGGATGTTTGGCATGTGAACGAAGAGGTGGGAGAATAAACTCACGGTAGGCGCAAACGACGGTGGCACTCCTAGATACGCCCATCACACAATGAACGAGGACTTTTCCACCACAACTGAGGGCTGTCTCGATGAAGTGACACGCGCCGGGAAGGTGGATAAGGAGATCGTCATACTCTGAGTCTTGCACAGGAATAACCATCGCGTTGGGCAGGGGATTAAAGGTATGTTCCGTGCAGACCGATAGTAGATGCGTTATTCCCAACTTTTTTCGCACATCTTGGGACAAGGCTGCCGAAAGACTGAACAAGTGAGACTACGAAATCGCAAAGTTGAGGGTGATGCATACTTTCCGATGTAGAGCTTGTCGTCGATGACTGTATTCACGGAGATTGGGGCAGCGGCCCAAGTCATGTTCGACGTCGATGAACAAAAGATGGCAAGGGAAGAGTGGAGCTGCCAGTCCGACGTCCCAAGCCAGCGTTTATATCCTCGCACAGTCGCAACTTCGGGAACAGAACTCGATCAAGTCCCCTCACCACATTCGGTGCGGCATCTCGGCAATCCCTTCCCATCTTCGACGCGCCCCTTGCAGGTTTGGAAATTATTCGACAGGAATGATCAGGGTGGCGATAAGCGAAATAGCGTTCTCGCATGTTCGGCCGTCTGAACCCACAGCTATGTTGTCCGTCTACGGTGAGCGGAAGAAAGATCATGTGGTGATGATTGTTCCTGTCGACGGATATTTATGGACGACTCTCGCATAGTGTACCCACGCAACAGCACCCTCAATCGATCTGGATTCAGAGCTATCAGATAGTTTCATCGCTACACGCACCGATCTTCAGAGGCTGCTGAGCTGGCAGTCACCGCCTCCGGTCGCGTGGCGATAAGTAGCTGCCACTTTTCGCTTTCTTCTCTGCGCAAACAACGCCATCGAGTCCTTACTGCCACTCGTTGTAGATCTCCGGATCTGTGCACTGACAATACACTCACCTCGGCGACCCAACATTGCCGGTGGGCCCGGGGTATCTTCCATTTATCGCTCATAGGATACTACCGTATCACTGCTATCACTCCTTCGCATCCGGTGTAGGCAGACTTGCCTTATCACCGCTTGGTGGTGCAGAAGAGGCGTTATGACGCCAGTCGGTACATTGAGATAGCAATGTATTAATGCATCTTCTCAATCTAGCGCGCTTCGTCGGTGCTCTCAAGCCTGTCCACATTTCACGCCCTCCTTCCCTAGGTACATTGATACATTGCGCATGATCGAGGGGAGTACAACCAAAAGATAAGATACACCATGAATATTTAAAATACCCTTCAACTGCCTGGCTACTCTCGCAGGATCAAAGGAAAAGAAAGAGATCAACAGTCGTGTATGCGATTCATTCTCTTTACCTCCGTGCCGCTACCGTGGACGCGATCAACACGCCCACGAGTGCCCCAAGTACACCGATGACCATGAACTTTGTGTACTCGTCAAACTTGGCAGCCACGGGCGAACCCGCAGTCGCCAGATTAATGGTGGCGCTTCGGAAAGAGTAGACCACGACGCCGGTGACGAACCCTGCGACCGAGTACGCGAGGAAGACGAGTGGAAGTGAGAGCAAAAAGCTCCGACGCTATTGGTGCGCAAAAGATGTCAGTCCCGGGGTACATGGGGTAAAGGTGGATTATTCTCACCGAGAGCATCACGAATCCCTCTGCAGACGGACCAATCCCGCGCGCCATCTCGGCTTTGTAGCGGAAGATGGAGACGAAAGAAGAAATCATGCTCAAGACAGAGCACGTAATGGCGACGAGACCGCCAACCCGCGTGATACTGTCCAACCCGGGGAAGGACATGAGTGTCACCGAGGCGCTGAGGATGATCGCAGACTGAGACGACCGCGCGATAAGCGCAAGGTCAGAATATGGACATTAGGAAACCTCACCACCAGGCACGCACAGGCACCAATAACGAACAGCGGCGTAGTACTTTCAGGAAGATGACTTCCCTCGACGTCAAAGTGGCCATGGTATCTTGCCCTATCCATGAACAGGAATGGTATACCGAGACATAGAATCCCACACAAGAGCTCGAAGATCGTGCGGAACGTGGGCGTGCTCCTCGCAGGCTGTTGATACAAGACATCGCGAGGCAACGGTTTATGAGGTCGGAAGTTGACCTGGTGCCAATGCGCTTGAACGATGTTTAGGCGTCTTGCTCGACGGATTGTAGCCAAGATTACTCACCAGCACGCAAGAGAATACGAGCTACCGTTCGAGTGTAGGCTGCGGTGATCGGATGATTCGGGTCTGGATAACGTGGTTAGGGATGCGTCGAACTCAAACGAATCTCGGCCTCACCGTTAAGGAGCTTGAACAGTTCTATGCACTCGTCCTGGCTGAAGGGCGGTGGGGTAGGCGCTAGATGTGGGTGTGTGAGGAGACGGTCAGTGTATGACCAATGCAGTGCATCGATCGCATCTTTTCTCGCACCCTCCACGATCACTCGCGGGATGTGTGCCGGGTGCAATTCGATGAACACCCAATACCTGTATTCATCATCGAGTCCTATCACATCCGCGTGAGTATCAGCACGTTAAACAAAGTGACCTGGCCAGCTTACTGTCATCCTCCCCCGATGACACACAGTCATCCGATGGAACCTCATTGAGGACACGACGATGGCGATGGTCCACCCAAAAAAGGACAGGTTCGCTACCTGCCTTGTGTTTCCGCCACGCCTTCTTCGCATTGGTCCCAGCACGAATCCACATCTCGCAACCTTCAGGAACGTCATCGGCTGTATCGATGACATTCGAGACCTCGTCGAGTTTAGTCATGCTCCGGAGGTCGAGGTCCGTAATCCCCCGAGTGTCTTCGTTCACGTAGTAGCGAATCCCATGTGGGAGCGCATACTCGGTCCATCCGCGGTTGACATGGGGCCGTGTAGTGGAGCCGTACGCGTAGTTGCGCGCGGACCCGTTGACGTTGAATCGTTCCGGCTGAGCCCACTGTGGAACCGGTTGGCTCACGGGCGGGTTTGCAGAACGATACGACTGTACGATTTGGCTCGAGGCGGTCTGGGGAGGGTAATTGGTGATGATTCGCGGTGTCGAGGGCCGGGAAATCAGGGGTCGTGTTTCGCTGAAAGGCAGAACGAAGCGTGAGGCGATGTGTGATGAACCGTTGACCAAGGTAACTGACTCGGTAACACGTGAATTATAGCGCCCGCTATCGCTAACGCTCCGATCGAAATTACTAGATGAAGTCTGACGAAGAGGACTAGGAGGTCCCTATCAGCACGAGTGAGTACTAGAAAGCTCTCGAATACCCACCCAGTAGCCATGACCTCATGCATTGCAGGCAAAGGCACTTGAGGCGCACTTGGTACAATGATCATCGAATCGTCGCGTGGTGAACGAGGATCAATACCCCTGTAACGTTCCTAAGAGACTCGCACCCTTGAGAAGATACAACCCTACTCACTCAGGGACGTATACCGTCTCCGTCGGGGAAGTGGCAGGAACAGCCTGCGCTGGTACCACCGCTGGCTTGGCATCCTCGTGCAACCTACCAAACACACAGTTCGTCCAACTGACTCAACCTCATCGAAATCGTTCAGGAGACTCACGAAAGACTCGCATTACTTCCCAATCCCATCTCGCTCGAGCTACTCCAGGTCTTGGTGACACCAGCCAGTTCAGTCTGACGCAACTGAATGACACCACTGGCTTTCCGGCTAGTAGTTCGGCTCTGAATTTGCGGCGGTGCGACCTGCGAGGAGGCCACGGAGGAGTCTCGAGGACGCACAGAGGACTTAGACGGTTGGTTGGTCAACACACGTCCTCGGGGTGCTTCTGAGCCACTGTCAGAGCTCGCCGCGCCCCCAGCACGATGATCCACCCAAACGTTGGTGTCAGGGTCGCTGTCAAGTCCAGCGGGCGTCGTCGAGCGTGGGATATCACCGAAATAGTCAGTGGCAGTCGTAGCCAGCGCAGCAGGGGTGACAGGCGCTGAGGGAGCTGCCCAGGCTGGTGGTGGAGGTGTGGCAGACTTGGAAGTGGGGCGAGACGACGGCGCAGACGGAGCGGCCGCCTGTGGAGCAGAGATGGATTCTGGTTCGGCCGTGAGGACGGGTACAATCTCTGCCTTTGATGCGTTTGCTTCATCGATGACGACTGTTCGCGCTGATTGGGCAGGCTGTGACTTGGCGATCACCGGGGGTTGAGGTGATGGAATCGTTGTGGCAGAAATAGATTCCGGAGCTGGTTGCGTCCCTGAGACTGATCGGGGAGGAGAAGGACCTTGTTTGGACGCAGCTTCATCCCTGAGGATTTCATTTGCAAGAGGGGATGGAGCCTTGGCTGCGGCATGTTGTGGTTCAGCGGCCAACGCCTCAGCCTCGCGTGCAGGTGATTCTGCAATTGGACTCGGCGCGCTCGAGTTAGTGGCAGGTACTAGAGGAGGAGCCGTATCGATTTTGTTGAGAGATATAGTAGAGCCTTCCCGGTCATGTTTACTAGAAACAGACCCAGCGATGGATGCAGTATCAGAGTCCTGAGGGGGTGGTGTGGCCGAACCTGCACGGTTTGGCAAACCTGGTATACTGAACGCAGTGGACGACCGCCGTATCGCTCCTCCGACACGCGAACGGAATGTTGATTTTCTCTGGGGAGTAGGAGGAGACGCCATGGTCGTGGAAGGAGTAAAAACTCGAGGGAATAGATAAAATCAGAAACGGAACGAGTATGGTTTGAGGTCAGCCAGACAGGTGTTGAATGAGGCGTGAGTGCAAAGAAGAGATGCGGAGAAGAAGGCGACAACGGCGTTTATCTATATACGTGTAAGACATGCCTGGTGGTTTCGATGAGGTCGACCATGCGCAGGAAGACAGGAGGCACTTAGTCGATGATATGATGCGCACCGCAGCGGGCTGATAATCGCGTGGTGAAAAGGTGAGGCAAACACGTGTCGGGACACGATTACAATCGGCAAGGCGGGCGCGCAGTGCGCACCTGGATCCTGCCGGCAATGGTTACGCCTCAAGGATGATACCTAACACACTGGCAGGTTCATGCAAAGAAACGCAGTCCTGACAACAATTATGTAGTGGACTGAGTCGGATTTGAGTGAACTTCACTCACACTGACTATTTACAAATCCCGTGTTCTTCGCACTTTGAACTGCGCGGAGATTACTCATGCATAGCCCCGTCAATTCTAGATAGGTGCTACTCCAGGCCACAACACGCCAAACTGTTCGGTACAGGTTCGGTGGGGTGGTTTACTGCAGTCCATGAATCCACGTTGCAACGCGCCAGTGGGAGATCGCCTAGAATGCATGAGGCGTAGTCAGATAGGGCGTGACCCAAAACGCACCTGAGACTCGAAATGTCAGGGAGCTGGTCTCGACTGCAAAGTTCAGCAAGCGGTCCGAGTTTGGTTCGACCTAGTTCAGCGCTCTTCGGAGATGTGTCGTTGGGGATATCGACAGAAGCGTGGCGCAACTTTGGAGGAGTCACCGCAACGAAAAAGACACCATGAAACCCCAACGTTCCCCTACGATCGCCGGTCCCCGGATCTCATGAGCAGTCCAAATCTTCTGTGACCGTGCCACTGTGTGCGACCCGGTCCGAGTCTATGACTTGACGTAACGTTGCTTGCGGAAAGTTTGCGCTGTGTTGCAACAGAGAACTCGCGTCGAGCGTTGGACAGTGACCTCCCGTTCGTCGACAAGACCTTGTAGATGAGTGGTGGGAAGAGAAAGCTCGGGGACCGCGACCCGTTGGATAGGGTTGAAGGCGAAGGTGATGTCGTTGGTTCTCGAACCAATTTGTTTACGTTGACCGTCCAATCAGATCAAGCTCGGAAAACCTCGAGACTCGTACAACCTGACAGTCCACGCGAACCTGGGGATAGCAACACAGTCAACAGCGAGGACAAGAATGACAATCCCCAAAATCAGAGTCCAGGCTCGAGCCTTGGTCTCACTCCTCTGCTCGACTTTTCGACATTGACCACTACAGAGGAGATCTCTGAGCGTTTCGAAGCTGTCGCTCAGGAATTGCTCTGCAATACGATTTTATCCGTCGTCCATAACGGCACATGCACCGACCTCGACATTCTGGAATTGGAGTTCTACCTTCAGAAGTCGCGTTGCCACGAAGACCCGTTCACTCACGGGAGTGCGGAGCAGGAGCACAGCGGACAATGGTAACTCGGAAATGTTGGATCGCATGCTATGTCTTCTCATCTCCCCCCCACACAGGTATTTCCATCGTTCGCCTCGTCGCGCTGATGCCTCCGCACCAGGTCTCCCGGTGACAGCCGCAGGTAGCTACAGAGGCGGAACTCGCAAGGGCCTTGATTTGACCGTCGGCGGCCCCACCGTGATTCAGACTTCCAACGCTCCTGTGACTATAAGGGGTGGTGCTCTTCTGCGCACTGTCCGCCGCCGTACGGACAATAAAGTGATATGCGGCCCATCTCTCCTCGTGGATGAGATATTGCGCCTCAGCGGTGCCTCCACCGTCGACCATCTCGTGAACACGGCCTGGAGCGGTGATATCTCCGCGCTCTCCCCACCGACACCAGCGCGGGATACATTTTTGTGTCTCCAAAAGCTGACTCAGGATCCATCGGAGGGCAAACGTCCTACCGTATACCGCTCCCCTCGCATCGGTCTGGATCTCTCCAACCCTGCCACGACGGAGTCTATTACCCACCCCAGAGTCGTTTTTGTTGGAAGACCTTATCGCTACTTTACCCACCCAGAACTTCTCGCGTCCAAGGGACGCGCGCAGACATTCGTCGGCCTGTACACCGTGTTGCGAGAGTCGAAAGGCTACCCGGAAGGCTCGATGGAGCTGAAGAAGGCACTTCAGGACATAATGCGACTAGGAGAACAGATCGTTTCGAAGTATATGACAGATTATAGATCGGGATATCAAGTGGGGAAGCTCAAGTCGTTCATCGGTACTTCTGGAAAGGGCGTCTGTCAATCTGCTTCGGGGTACTTGAAGATGATGGGCGCACTGCGTAAGGCGTTGGGGTAGACAATATGCTGTAGATCCGTTGGGCAATCTGGAATTATTTGGTACGAGATGAACGTCGTGACGACCGGCACTAGTACCTTGGTGGTAGTGATGAGACATGTCTGCATCACGCAAGTCAAGGAAATGGCCGGAACCTACTCTTGGGCAACGCATCTCCTCCCCGCTTTCACCCGAATTCCCTATAACGGCTCGAGACTGCCGGACAGCCTCGTAGCATCCCGGAAATCTATCGACGGAATGCTTCGCCCCAGCATTTCCTCTTTTAGACGGGCTGGTCACCAGTCTACATGCCCCGGAAAGAGTTTTCCTACGACTTACAGTAACATTTCTGGTCGTAGCAATGCAGCAACATCCATAGAATTGCGGAAACTGGGCCATATCTGTTAGAGCGCGTCACCACCGTCACTCCACTTGGCGTCAGGAAGAGGTCGAGATATGCTTTGCGGATCTAATACATGATTGCTCACTGGCACCGTGTGCGGTAGAACGTTATCTGAATAATTTTGTTGATGTCTTGACCAAGGTCGCGAAAAGTATTGATATGGCACTTGACTACTGACTTTGCTTTATCATACTTACTCCCCATTCCCCTTCCAGGATCTTCGTACGTTTCTAGGCCCCCCTATATCTTGTCTCTTGTTACTCGAGCTGATTGTGTGCGTCTAGGCACACCAAACGCATTCTCTTGTTGACAATGATGTATGTGGCGATGTCATGTTTACAGACACTATAAGAGAACTGCGAGAGATCAACGAACTAGCCGAGAAGGCTGATATGAAAGGGTATCGACATTTAGCATGGGGAAATACCTTTTTGGACGAGACTGTCTACCCCGTCCCAGCTGTGTATGCGCGTATGACCAACTGACCGTCTACTGAAGACGAGGCCTCTTGTTGACTTGTTATATATACTTGCAAGTAGCGATCCCAGAATTTGTAGTGTGAGTTCTACACCCACTCACGCTGTTGTACCAAATATGCTCACATACACAGGTAGACAAGTCAACCTCCCCGGCCGCCAGCTGACAGTCTGACCCCGAATAGTAATGATCCATTGCGTGAGTTTCTTCGCATGAGAGTGCTGAGCACCTAAAATCCTATAAAATCACGCTTCCAACCCGCAAGTTCGTTACTCTCGTTGAACACCTTAGCCGCCCACACCATGCACTTCAACGCTCATCTAGTCTTCTTACTCGCCCTCTTTGTTATCAGTGGCGTTCTTGCCCAATCGAGCGCCGAACCTGTCGGTGGCACCCCTGCCGTTACCTACCCCGATGGCGAAGCGATCATTTTCTGCAGCGGCCAAGACTGCACAGGCACATGTGAACTCGTCGACGGCGAGTCTCTGCTTGCCACTAGAGACGACGGGGAATATGCCCCGAACGGCATGGGCTTCCAGTCCATTTACTGGTACGATCCCGGAAACTACGGCTGGTTAGTGTTCACGTGCGTCGACTATTACAATTGTGATCAAGTGGGCATCGGGCGGGACACCTGCTACAATCTGTACGACAATGGTGTTCCGACGGACTTTTATTACTATTGGTACGTCCTGAGTTGATGTGTGTCTTATCTAGAAGGGTATGGATATTTCTTCATGTGGCTTCCTAACAAATGGGCTTACCTGCATGCAGGCTTGTGGGAAGCATGGTTCGAGAGAGAAAAGCAGGGTTGCGGGAATGTGAGTGAGATCCATTGCTGATGTTATCTTCTCCATCGATCTCAACTGGATATTCTAGCTCGGAGAAAATCCTAAATAAGATTTCCAATTTTCGATAGCACTGAGGTTCAGTATGGCGTTGAAATAAATCCACGTCGTCACACGCAAATATTCCTTGATAATACTACCGTGGACCCGTTAGAATACTCCACCGTGAGTTCTAGCTATATGATCTCCGTCCCGTCATCGGGTCTATCTGCGGTTGCTGGGCTATGGGGGCTAGTAGATGACATTGATCCGGCTGGAATTTGGGTGTTGATTTTTACTTTGCAGCACTTAGGGGCCAAGGACCGAAACCACTAGTACTGGTTTTTGAGTCTCCACTCATTCATAAACTAAACATCAAGTCTTAATGCGTCAAGAAGCTGGATCGGCAGCGAGGGTGACAAGATAATGGACTACGCAGCCGATTGGCGAAATTCAAGCTGTACCACGGGTGTTTTTAGACAGAGTGACGGTATCGGTATCATGGTTATGCCCTCAGTGAATGTCTTTTTCGTCAAATATTGCTCAAATGTTGATTTTGGTGATCCATTACAGGATACCCGTGGATATTTTGTGTACTACAGGTTGCGATACCGAGGTGCAGCGTTCCCGAGTTGTCCAAAGTGACCCGAGACCGGTACAGCCTGAGCCACCTCGGACACCGGTCGAGAGACAAGCTTGTACGTCCCTTGGTATATCTCGGTGGGTCACTCAACCTCCAAGGGCCCTGATATATGTATCACTTCCAAAGAAAACATTGGTAGAAGATGTACAGACAGTCCCGAAAGACTCGCCGTAGACCCGTAACCTTTCATATTACTTAGTGTTCGATAAACAATTTAAAACCTACAACATTGACCACTAAAATGACAGTAGAAAGCGACAACAACAGGATACATGGGGTACGACGCATGATATAGGAGCCCAGAGAGGTATTGATATTTGGTGAGACCAAAGGGAGGTATCCAAAGGGAGAGGGTAGCATGTAGTACCGTGCGTATTATACTTACCGACTGGGTCGGAGGATAAGATCAAGATCATACTTTACGACAGTCGGGATCCATATCGGATGTAAGACCTCCGGAGAGAAAGTGGATAAGTGCAGCGTTCACTTCTTTAGCATGTGTAACTGTGATGTCGTGGCCTCCATCTCTGATCGTGACCAACTTGGCTTGAGGGACGAGAGCTTGGATCTTGGAAGTGTATTTGTATGGAACAGTCTTGTCTGCCGTGCCCTGTAGGATGTGAGTATGGAATGAGTTAGGATGGCGGGAAAGAACCTGCATGAATGAGGAGGATTTCGTTGGAAGAATTGGAAAGCGCACTAAAGGCGTACGCGAGACCGCGAACAGGGCCTTCTCGGAGAGAGGATGCGACAGCAGCATTATAGTGTGGAAGATGTGCGGATTGTAGTCGGACGATCTAGCTGGGGATCAGTGTATTGTTATACCGGTGTGCAGCGCCCTCACCTCCTGGATGGGATTGATGGCCTTGAGTTCGGAAGTGCTGGAACCATTGGCGAGGAGACGCATATAGTGCTGGTGGTGGTGAGTAATCACCGGGCGATATGACGAAGCTCGTTCATACCTGAAACGGAGGAAGTGACGATACACTTTGTACAATCGGTGATGACATGAATTTTGCGGTACGCGAAATGTCGGACGACTACTGGGGAAATTACAGGTCCGACGATTAGTGAATGACAGGGAATACGTACCTCGATTATACCTCCGGATGCAACGAGGGCGACCTTGCCGTTGACTAAGTGAGGGAACTGAACCGCAAATGCGGTGGCGATACCGCCACCCTAAATCGTGGCATTCGCCCTCAATTCCAAACAATCGACTAGATACGTACCATGGAAAGACCAACGACATACGCGTCATCCCATCTGATGTGTTGCATAAGGAGGGCAAGCTGGGTCGTGTAAAGGGAGACTTCGTAGGTGACGTCCGGGGCATCAGAGTAGCCGCGACCATAAAGATCTGAACGAACGGTCAAGCTAATGGGTAGAGCGTACTCAAGTGGCGTTACCGTAAAGGAGAACGCGATAGCCATGAGAGGCAAGGACAGGTGCCACGTCCTTCCAAACAATGGCTGGGATGGACAGGCCATGGATGAGGACTACCTGTAGGATGAAGTTGTGAGAAAAGTGTGTGAAGCGGGATGTTGGGATGGTCGAACCCGTGGGCCATCCTTTGGTCCAATGAGCCAGTATCGTGTCTGGGTGCGAAGTGTCAGTTGCTTCCCACAGCATATAGAGTGGATCGGAAACTCACTCTGCCATGGGGGAACACGACATAGGATCCGCCCTGGTAATGATCTTCCGGATAGACAGACCAAGACGCACACGAGGGCGGAAGACTGGCGAGGGAGGAGTGAATGACCGGAGGGTGGGGTGGGTAGGGGAATCCAGTGAGGATGTAGACGGTAAGGAAGAGCGGAGGAAGGGCCAGGAGGGAGAGAACCAGCTGCCGCACTGGTGATGTCGAGCTCAACATGACTTGCTTATGTACAACCTGTCGAGCGGTACTTGTTGTGGTACAAATTCTTTTTGGAACCACCTCCTGAGTCCAACTTACATACTTCCATCATTGCCATCTAAGATATTTATATGCAACTCAACATCAGGACCTCAGCCGCCAGCACCTCGCAAAAGTCCATTCGGACTATTCCAGACTTTCTGTCAAGGAGGGCAACCTTGTCACCCAATCAGTTACAGTCAGCTAATAATGACTATCTGAAGGTTGCGGTATGTGGCATTTATGAACATCTTGACCCCTGTCTCATAGCAACGCCTTGACCTCACCGGAAGTATCATCCTCGTAGGCTAAGCAGCAGAAGGGTCCTTCTATGCTTTTTAGCAAGTTAAAAACACCTCTAGCTTGCAGGCAAAGCCCTGAGTCACGTGATCCACCTGAGAAAAAATATTATCACGTGACCCCGTCCGCGCGTTCGAGTTGGCGTTATTTGGCTGAAGACTGGCTGAAACTTTGACTTTTGATTTCGCCCTTCCGTTATTGCGGGGTCTCCCCATCGCCGACCACGCCGACTTAATGACAGAGATGAGCCAGGACTATCCCCAACTCACCCTTGACGCTCTCGTCCATCTCATGTCTCCTTCCCCGGCGCCACAATTTCTCCAGGATGACTCAGACATGCCCCCACGCACCAAGAGCGCCTCTCCCGAACCCCTGCCCCAATCCGATATCGTCCAGATGCGCAGAAAGGTCGTGGAGATGCGGAATATTGACAAATCCGATGCTCAGCTCACCCCACGAGAAAAGGAGCTTACCGGAATGGTGCGCATAGCTCGTGTTATCGCTACCTCCTGTATATGACTTAGGGCACCTTTCTGTAGGTACTAAGACTCACTGCCGTGCTTGGACCAGACCCGGACCAGCTCCTCAGACAGGCAGACATGATATCAGCTTTGATACAACAGAGAGATCTACTACTACATCAAGCCGAGGAGCAGCGTCTCCGGTGGAACTCAGAGAAGGACGGTTGGGCTAGGATGGCTGAGGCTCTGCTTGCACAGCAAGTCAAGAACCGATTAAATCCAGAGCGAGACGAGGTTAGTCGCCGTTTCGTAGCCTGCGTTTCGGTCACCGGCCACGGGTTTCATCGACGTGGCGACATCTTCATCATGGATAACACAGTCGATCTTCGGGTTACGTCTGACAACTTCTACAGGACTTCGAACACCTTCACGCCGCTGAAACAGACAACAAGAGCCTTCGTCAACGAGTGAATCTCCTCCCCTATCTCCCACATCATCATCCTTATACTTAATTGGCAGCTTAACGAGGCACAATTTCGACTACAAACTCTCGAATCTGAACTAACCCGACTAAGACCACTACTACTGATGCAGCCGCGGATCTCGCGTTCGTCAATTCCCCCTCCTACGCCAAATCCCAAGACCCAACATGCCCGGAGACGAAAGAAAGACCCAACCGCCACAGAAGACGAAGAACACGGCGCCAGCGAAGAAGAAGCCCCCACAGATCCCCTCGACACCCCATCGTACACCTCGTTCTCTCAAGCAACTCCAAGAGCCAAATCCCGCAAATCCGAAGCACCTAACAACGCTCATCCCCTCACCAGTCCACACAAACGACGAGTTTCTCAAAAAGCTATCTCGCGGGGTCTCAGTGCCGATGCAAGAGCAGAACATCTCCTTTTAGCAGCCCGTAAGATTGGTAAGCACCGCGCCGGAATACTGTCCGGCATGGTGCAGCAGTTGGATGAATTGGAGCGAGAACGGAGGCGGGAAGAGTCAGCAACGACGGCGGTCGCAACTACGCCCAAGACACCCAAACGCAACATGCCGCATACAGGGTATCCACCGGAGGGTGGATACGTTTACTTGAATGGCCAGATGCGACCTGGGCCTGGGATGCAACCAGTCCCACTGTTTATCCCTGCATATCCCCATCATATCTTACAAACTCCCAGCTCGTCAACGACGGTTCCTTCCGTCACCTCACCCGCACAATCCACACAGAAACCAAAGCAGGATGCGAGGACGAATAACCCCCAAACGCCTCTCGACTCACTATTAAGTGCCGCTCGTTCCATGATGCGCGAAGACATCGACGTCGAAGTCGATGAAGACGAGGAGGTGGACGTAGTCGGTGATTCACCTGGTAAGACGGTGTGTACACGCCATGCGCGATCCAGGGACATGCTTGGAAGCCCCGTTCCGAAGCGGCGAAAGGTTGCGGCAAGTACCGACAAGCTGATCGCATTACACGAACTCACGAGCCGAGCCACGGATGATACGCCTGCGTCGTCTGTGACCACAAGTGGAGTGACGAATGCGGGTGTTGGAAGGCTCAGGTCGGCTTTGGATGTGTTGGCCGACCAAGCTGCGGCGGTTAGTACTGAAGAACAGTCCGTTGCACCATTTCAGACGCAGACACAGACACAGACGAAAAGCAAGGGGAAAGTGAGAGCCGAAACACAACCACAAGAGCCTTCTAGTTCGACTCCCAAATCACGAGGGAGGACGAAGTTGAGGAGGAAAAGGTCCGAAGGGGACAGAGCTTCGTCTACGGCACCGACGTCCCGTTCCAGAACACCTCGGTTGGACTCGGGGGACAATCTGACTGGTTCTACGCACACTACACACCCACGTGCTGACGAGTCTGTATCAGAAGCGCCAGTCGATCCAGGTGGAGAGACGAGTAGTATTAGTACATCAAATCCATCCTCTCGGACACTCGATTCGATATCGGTTTCTGAAGGGAATCAGGTCTCAACTAGCAACGGAACACAGAGTCCCCGATTATCGGACACGTCTCTGCATGTGGATAATTCAGCAGATGTGACTCCAAGGCAGGGTTCTCGTATCCAAGGTGTGCTGGGCGAAGAGGGACTGGATGGTACACATGCAGCGATTGCCCAACCGAATCTTGAGCACCTGCTGGCACCGTCGATGCCGGAGAACGAGCGTCGTGAGGCGTCGCCACCACCGCAGCGCCCTGAGACAACGCCATCTGGAGGGGAGAACGATGGGAGTTCTAGCTCAGGACCCACGACAGCCATTGCAGCGGCCAAGAACAAGGGGCTTGCCCGGGTGGCAGAGCAAGACGCGCCCGCACCCGCGCTGCCAACGAAACGTCAACGAAGTCCGTATGTCAAATGGAGCAAGGAGGAAGACGACCTTCTCGCGCAGGTACGATGTCGTCCATTTGCTGTCTCGTCGGCGGGGGCAATATTGACGAAGGAACGCACGTAGGCGGTTGCCAAGTACGGGCAAAAATGGGACTTGGTGCAAAAGGCGTTGCCATCGAGGGGGTACCACCAAGTGCGGCAACGGTGGTTACGCAAGCTGGGTAAGTCTATCTGGGGTATGGCTGTGTACCCACCGAAGACGGATGTCATGTTTACTGACCCATATCGTGGCAGGTGTATTCGATAGCAAACCTGACCTATCGTCGTTTCAGACGGCCGCGACGACGTTTCCGTCGACGTCGCGTGGGGACGGTGTCGAACCGAGGGGGAATCCCAAATTGGGCTTGGCGCCGTTGAGCAGTGAGAGGGCGCTTTCTGGGTTGGCAGGGAGGCCGCCTTCGTGATGAACCTATTTTAACGATATGTACCAAGTGCTTGATTTTAGTTGGAGGTGGTGTAGGAAGCTTTTTTTAATCGGTATGGGATCCGGGACGTTTGACGTAGTGACACTGGTGTGGACACGCTGGACTCAGCTTTGTTCAATGAGAGTATGTATGGAATCGCCACATTTATCCGGATCGAGCCATTCACTGTCACGGTGATGGAAGTGTAGTCAAAGACTGGAACAGAAACTTACTAGTACAAGGAGCAAGAACTTCAAGCGCACACCATATGGACGGGCGATACACTATGAACTCGCTAGCCTAACCGAAGATGTCGAGGACGGTCCAATCTTGGTATTTCCACACCCAGAAAGTCTGGCGTCGCTCTCGCGATTATCTCACGGAAGTTTCCCCTTTGACGTACTCAACACACGGCGGCACATCATGGCACGGTGCAACGGCAGCCCTGAGCCTGGAGTGGTGGAAGAACGAAATGACTTGGCTCGCTTCTCTCCAGGCCGCCGCAAGGAGCTATCTTTCCATATAACCATCCTGCAGTTACGCATCCCTCTTTGTACATCCGTACCCCGTACGACTAGCCGCTGTTTCTTAACGATACCCAATCACCAACGACCACAACTACTATCGGAGCAATCACCGACACCAAGCATCCAAGAGCGTTGCCCCGATGGCCCATACCGTCGCTCAAATCTTAGTGCTCCTTGCAGCCAGTCCGTCGATCAACACAATCACGCCGCCTCTGGGATTCCCGCCGGAGCTGCAGCAGTCATGGGCGCAGTATTCCCGCGGCGACGTACGTGCCACCGCTGGCAGCATGCAAAGTCGTGCAGGTATGTTCATGTGTCCAGGTGCATCAACGATACCGACGCTCGTCTCGTCTGAGTGTGTGCCAACAACTGATGTAACATCTGTTCGTCTTGTACCGGCAGGTCAATCTAGTAGGATTTCCCTTGATCCTGTCCCATCTCCTCGAGAAACCGAATAGATTTGACTGACGAGCTGAGACACTCGCAACGCTGAACAAAGTTACAATGCCACGGCGCACGATACCCCACAAGTGCTGCGGGGGATAATATCCAGGAGAGCGTGAAGAAGCTGAAGCAGGCAAAGAAATTCATGGACCCAAAACTTGCGTTTGTCGACCAGTACGAGTACACGCTTGGGACCGACGATCTGGTCCCGTTTGGGGCAGCACAGTACGTTTTATCTCCCTTCCTGCCCCTCCTGGGGGTCCGCCTATTCCGCGTTCATCTCCGTACTCATGCTCATTTCTTTTGCTCGGCCATGTCAAGGTCGTTCGACGCAGGTCAGGAGCATTTCGCGCGATATGCGGATCTCGTGAACGCAGAGATGCTTCCATTCATCCGGGCTTCGGAAAGTGAGCGTGTGGTCGATTCAGCATGGAACTAGACTGCTGGTGAGAAATAATATATATGTCTGGATGGAAGAGGTGTCATTCTCAAACAATGCACATAGGGTTTGCGTACGCGAGCGGGCAGGAATACGTTCCCGAGGTATCTGTGATCATCTCTCAGTCGATTAGTCTCGCGCAAGCGACCCCTCTCCGCTCTTCACACCCATCTCAAATACCTCTAGACAAACGACACGCTGGATGATAACATGTGTCTAGAAGTCGGCACGTCGAGTCACGCGACCAAAGCATGGGTGGATGTGTTCACACCCGCATTGTCGACCGCATTAACACCGCGGCGTCGGGTGCGAAATTGAATGGGACCGACGTAGTGAATTTGATGTCACTCTT
>JBBPQE010000190.1:0-38520 GCA_038092335.1 Boletus vinaceobasis | reverse complement strand
GACCTTTGTTTGACCGCAGTCCCTTGTGGTGTGGCCTGACTTGCCACAATTATAGCAGTTTCCGATGCTAGCGTTGCCAATCTCCATGGCGTTATCGTCCTTTTTCGGCTTATTGTTTTGTGACCGAGCCGCGGATGTTATGTAATGAGGCTTAATGCGAAACACCAAATTCCTGGATCTCTCACCTGCTCTTGACTATCGGTGGGGGCTAGAACACTTGTTAGTTGTGTGGCTGCTTTACCCATAGAAAACTTTACCCGGGAGGATCAGCGCCAAGTGATTTGAAATCTTGATCAAAATAGACGTGAATTTCAGAACGTCTCCCTTTCCGAATGGATGACAACAATCTTTACGCCTTGATGAAATCTCAGTAGTCGTTCACCTGTTTTCTGAGTTACAACGAACTTTTGCCTTGACCCACAATCACAGAATTCGTCCTTCCGGACGATATTCTGGACAGGTTCCATTGCAAGAACGCGCTTGTATACTTTGATTTGTTGAGGTGTTAGAGGACAGAAGACGACCTCGTCAATCTTCGTTGGTAGCTGTGCAATTTTTGTGTGTTATAGGACGAGGGATCGAGAGCCGGACCATTTACCTGATTCTTAATGATATCCTTGGTCCTGGAGGACTCGTTACAGAACCGAAGTGATACAACGACAGATAGCTTACCTTCGTTTGAAGAACCTTGGCAGCAATTGGTCTCGGACAATCCTTGCAACAGCCTACAGAAAATTAGCCATTCTCCTGGAATGACGAAGGATGGCGTAACGCACCAACGCTTTGGTCCTCTCCTCTTCCGTCGCATTCGCCGATTGACCCACAGTCAACGGTTTGACAACAAATCCTTTCCATTGTTTCATCGACCCCAGCTGCCCGGGATTCGTCCAGTCAAGGATTGTCCACAACTCATTGTAAGAATTCTGTATCGCTGTTCCTGTCAAGCCGAACCGCCTCATGCATGCAAACTGGTGGTATGCCCTAGTAATCTTGGATCGGGGGTTCTTGACACGGTGCGCTTCATCGACCATGATAACCGACCAGGGTAACTCGTCGAGTAACGAGATATCCTTGCGCGCGAGGTCAAACGAAGTGATTACTGCAAGGATACTAGTGGGCCTTCCTCGGGAGTCAAGCCGGAAGCAACACCTACCTACATCTAGACGTCCCATCTTGAAATCTGTGAGGACCTGTTCTCGGTGCGTTGGCAAGCCAGTATAGGAACCAACTTCAAAATAGCCCCACTGATAGCTTGCCAGTTGACTGGTGTTACTCTCGCGGAAATCTAAAGGCGCTCACCGTCTCAAACTCACGCTCCCAGTTGGCGACCACCGTGGATGGTGCAATGATCAAGCAAGTCGGCCATACGGCATTCGCGGCAGGAAGAGTTCGATACTTTTCCCATTCTACACCGTCTTGGAGCTTTGAGACGTGATTTCGTCTCCGATCCATATCTCGCCGATCCCCGCGCTTCTTCATGATAGCAGAGAGGAACGATATTACTTGGATGGTCTTACCTGCCATATCATATCGCGGCTAAGGCGCGGGATGCTCCGATGTACGATAGAACCAGCACTTACCCTACAACCAAAATGGTGGGAAGAGATCTCAGAGCTAGCAGCAGAAGCGAGGAATTTGACATACAAGACCCATGTCATCGCCGAGAAGTCCGCCTCGTCCTTCGTTATACAAGTCCCAGAAAAATTTCACACCTTCACGTTGGTACTCTCTTAAATAAGTGTTGATCGCAGCTGGTACCATGATGCTCTCTTCGCGGTTTAGAACAAAAGGACTGAGGTATTTCTGGCCTTCGAGAAGCGGCAAATCTGGGCGAGGACTGAATGCCTGTAGAAGAAAAAATTAATGCAAAGGAAACGACATGGTGCGACGGGGTGCAGACGGGATTGACAATCGAGTCCCCTTCATCTTCATCTTCCGTCTCGGAGTCTGACAGAACTGGGGAAACCACTCGGGCTGGAAGAAGTCAGATTCCTTAGTTCAATGGGGAGCATTTGGAAGTGCATACCAGTGGAACCTGCGGCTTTCACGAGTTCATCCTCCGCTGATTCTGATTCGGTCTCAGAATCATCTATGATGAATTAGCTCGATAATTGAATAAACTTTTATGGTCCATAACATACCCTCCACAGGAGGTATCTGGTTGCGTTTTGACGGGGGCACGAATTGAGGAGAAGAGGGTGACTTGCGTTTCAATGGTTGTACAATTGGTTCTGCCCTTGACTCTGATTCCGTCTCAGAATCATCGACAACTGGGGTGACACCGCCTGTATTAGGCGCCGCGTCACTGGATTTCAAAAATACCGTCAACGTTCTCGAAACAGTAGGTTTCTCAGTGTCGCTGCCCTCGTTTGAACCAGCGTCTGGTATCCCGTCATCTACTTCTGCGCCTTCTTCGTCCTCAGAGGCAGAGTGTAGGTCCAAGTGATCGCCTGAATAAATCAAGGTCATGCATGTCCGTGAGATCAGCAAGACCACATTTCCGTACCAAAGTACTGCAAGAGAGGATTCGTTTTTGGCTCTTTAGGGTGATAGGACCCCGTTCCTGTACCATACAAAATATATATTTACCATCTACACACAAATATACACTCACCAGAACTACTCGAGGGTCGGGTAGTACCTCCGAGGTCACTCCGTCTCGTCCGGGCCTTGTGGCCCCGGGGTGGTGACGCGTCCGACGTTTTACGACCACGTTTTAGTTTCTTTTTCGTCTCGTAAACAAACGCCCCAGCATTGAATTCTGGATCGGAATCCGGTTCTACGTTATTTTAGGTCAATGCCTCGTAAATCTTCGTGTGTGCAGGTACGGTTTCTGTACCTAGGGGCGCAGGTATCGAGGTCAAAATTCCTGTACAGTAGTATCGTCAATACATGGCACAAAGTAGCGAGAGATGCGACGCGACTCTGTTGATATGGAGGCGCTTTTGCCTTCCCCTTTCCGTAAGACATCGCGTAGTGGATGAAATGCAAAGAGTCATAGCGGCGGTTGATTTCGCGTCTTGGTAGACCGCACGTGATGAGCACATTACGTCACTGCATGCACTGGCGAACATGCTGCCACTGAATGTACAATCGTTTTTGAGCGCAGCAAATACGGACAACATATGGAACCAGGTGTACGAAGGATCACTGGGATGGCGAGCAAAAACATGAGAGCACAGGAGCGTTTAAAAGAGCAAGTTACAATCGCAGAGGGAAAATATACGGGGTTAAAGAGGGTTGGTAGGCACATGTCTCGCGGGGGCGAAAGTTATTATACTAGGAACAGTCGAGGGAGGGGGCGAGTCGTGATTTAGGTTGCAACGTGGAAAATGGAAACACAAGTGTTCTGGATAGGTAGAGTACGTCACGGGGTTTCGTCGGTTACTCGTCGTCGTCGTCGACGACCTCTTCACCACTCTCTTTGGAGGCTCCCTTTGTCTGCTAGGTTCAGAAGTTAATTAGGAGGAAGAGTATAGGAGGAGCGGACTCACGCCGGCCAAGGATGCTTTCTCCTCTTCAGCTCGTGCCTTGTCCTTCGCGGCCATATCAAGATAAGGCTGAACGGAATGTCAGCACATGTGCAAAACGAAGCGCGAAGGTATCCACCTTTTTCTCGTCTTCATCAAGCTCCTTCCATTTCGCTCCAAGAAGTTTGCCAACCTCGCCTGTGAACAGCCTTTAGATGGATATCACACGGTATCAGGGACCCACTGACCGAACCCAGCATCAGGGTTTTCGGCCTTAATTCTCTCTCTCCAATCTTGGCTGAAGAACATGTAAGCGGAAAGAGCTCGCTTTGGCCCCCCCTTAGCCTTTGACTTGGTGCCTTTGGCGATTTTGCCTTCGGATTTCTCGGCGGCCTTGCGCTGTTAAGAGGTATGAGCAACAATGTATAAAAAGGTAAAAGAATGGATGTATTGGAGTAAAACATAGCATATATGCAGCCATATGGGTGTTTGGTAGACAAGGTGTGATGAACGAACCTTGGGTTTAGCTTCTTTGGGCATCTAGAAGAGAAAAGACGAGTTAGCAAACGATTCAACACGTCGTGAGCACGCGAAAAGGTGTGCGAGGTAAGTGAAGTGTTGTGGAACACGGTGCGCGCCGACGCGTCGGTGGCCAAACAAACACGGTACCAGCGCGGCGTGACAGAGCACAACACCGACGACTGGGAGCGACGAGCACAAAAAGGGTTGACCAGCATCGCCAAGCATCAAGGAAGACGATCCATGAGTAGATAAAATAGAAAGGTGGGCCAACCTTTGTTGTATACTACAGTGAGGGGTAGCAGGGGAGTGATTGATTTAGGCGGATGGGCCGCACAGTACAGCTATAGGCAAGGTTGGCTGGGAGCGTTTGGCGGGTGGGAGCCTCGTATAAGGGGACACCTGGCATTTTCCAACCGTGAGAATTGAGCACGGACTCGCTCACGTAAGCGCCGTTCAACAAACGGTCATTCCCGGACATCTCCGGCGCGTTGGCGCGTTGCGCCCATCTGTCTCCCGGCCGGCCTCTTCGGCCACGTCCCCGGACGTAACCACTTCTCTGTGGGGGGTCTCCCCAGCATCGAATATTGAATTTTCCATGGTATGACCCAAGGTCAATGTATACACTACACAGATATTGTCCCCATGTGTTCCTCGTGTGTAATTATGGGCAGATCTACAGTGTACACAGATAGATGCGTGAAAGCAAGCTGCCTGTTTATCTTATAGTTTAGTTGCACAAAGAAGCACTCTAGTTTCAAAGCTTACCTCGAAAGCGGAGAGTGGTCAAATGGAATGAGATACTAGCCATTGGATTCGAAATCAACTTCAGGCAGACACAGTTGCCCCAGGCCTAAGTCGGGAAGTCGGGCCATTTTGACGAGCAGACTAAGTCCCTGGTCGCCAGCACCTGAGCCCGGGCTATTGAGAGACTCCCAGGTGTAGTCGTCTATTTCTTCTGCCACACGACCCCAAGTAGTCTTGATAGCGGCGGGGTGATCGAAACATGCCATAATGAAGCAGAGTGGTGAACCTAAGGAGTGGGGTCGTCAATACATCGGCCCCATGATGGAGCGATCGCCTACATAAGCCAGATATCTCCTGTTCACGAGCAAGATACGGTGATTGAGTCTCAGGGAATAACTTAGGAGTGTCTTGAATAAGGTCCGGAAGGACGTCGCCCAAACTATACAGGCGCCGACACGAAGGACAGACGCGACCCACGGCCCGACTCTTGTTGTACCAGAATATCTGGATAGAAATCAGTGGCCGTGAGCTGACTCAAGCAGATGAACGTACTATGGCAGTTTCCTCGGGCAGGACAGTACATAGCATTTGTAGTATCTCTTCTTGAGCAAACTCTGCGCACAATGCATCATCCAAGGCGGGGGGCTGAGCAAAGAAAGAAGAAAGAAAGGCACGCGTATCGCGAACGCGAGGCCCGTTACCAGGGTCGTATATGTTGGGAGCAGCGATGAACACGCCGTCCTCATATGGATGAGGGGTGTCGCAAGGAGAGTCGTGAGGATAAGGATTGCCGACGGTGTCGTCAAGGTCGTGAATTTGGCGAGATGGCTCCGGGAGAGTTTGAAAGGGTTGTAGAACATTTTGATTTTGGGAGGGCTTCTTGTGTTGCTTCTTCTTTCTCCTGTTGTTACATGGCCCGGGCATGATGTCAGGATGAAGGTGTCACACGTGACAGGACGCGTGTGTGACATTGAGTTTGCGCATGTTTGCATCGAAATACTTAGCCAGGGAGGTTTCTCGATCGAGTCTATGTGACTCGGGATAGGAAATTTGACTGATTACGATCTATCCGGACAAGATTGCAGGTCTGTTGCGATACACTGCGACTGTTCGCCTTCTCTGGCGCTGTAAAATATCTGTACATCCTCAGGTCCGTCAAGTATCACTCAGCATGGCTAATACCATAGAACTCGCCCAGGCATGTTTCTCTCTCCCTTTCTTGTATCAGACACTCATCTGTGTTCAGACAGGAAAGCGAGATCACCTTAAGTCCTTGGAAAAGAAATACCAAGCTCGATGGCTGGAGGAGCGCCTCTTCGAGACCACCGCTCCCTCACAAGACCAACTCCGTGGTCTCTCCTCAGAACAGGTCAAGGAGAGATACCCAAAGTGGTTTGGAAACTTTCCCTACCCCTACATGAATGGCTCTTTGCATCTCGGTCATGCTTTTACCATATCAAAGGTCGAGTTTGCTGCCGGATACCAGCGCATGCTTGGAAAACGCGTCTTGTTCCCCCATGGTCTACATGCAACTGGAATGCCAATCAAGGTACGTCTACATCGCAACTACCTCAGTCCGAGGGCTCACCCGGGTCTTACCTCCATCAGGCAGCATCAGACAAAATCATCCGTGAGATGGAGCTCTTCGGTGAAAACTTCGAGCGATACTATCCCAATGTGGAGGACGAGACCCCGAAGATGACCGAGAATGGCCCAACTCCTCCAACTGCACAGGTCGGAAAAGCGACCAAGGGAAAACTGGCCGCCAAATCCACAGGTCTGACCTATCAATTCCAAATCATGGAATCCATCGGCGTGCTCCGCGAAGACGTCAAAAAATTTGCTGATCCTTATTACTGGCTGTCTTACTTTCCACCAATCTGCAAAGTATGTTTCACGTCGCAATTCACTTCTTTGGCACCTTATTTTATCCTAGGACGATCACAACTCTATGGGTAACCGGATAGACTGGCGTCGCTCTTTCCTGACCACCGATATCAATCCATACTATGATTCTTTCGTCCGATGGCAGATGAACAAGTTGTACGGACTAGGCAAAATCAAGTTTGGCGAACGATATACTATCTACAGTCCCAAAGACGGTCAGCCATGCATGGACCATGATCGATCCGACGGTGAAGGTGTTGGCCCATTAGAGTATGTCGCCATCAAAATGGAAGTGGTCGACTGGAGCCCTGCAGCCAAGGCAGCCGTCGAGGGTAAAGTTGGAGGAAGAACAGTGTACTTGGTCCCCGCCACTCTGCGTCCGGAGACAATGTATGATTCGTCACGCTCACACGCCTAGATTTGTTCTTGCTAACGCTGTTTGGTCGCAGGTATGGTCAAACAAACTGTTTCGTTGGTCCATCCTTGAAATACGGCGTTTTTGCCATCAACGACAATGACGCCTTCCTCGTGTCATACCGAGCAGCGCGCAATATGGCCTTCCAAGGCCTCTCTCCCTCACGCGGGGAGGTTGTGCAGTTGTTGGAGATCGATGGTGCAAGCATCGTTGGAACAAAAGTCAAGGCACCCTTTGGTGTCATCCCCGAAGTATACGTATTACCGATGGAGAGCGTCAAAGCAACTAAGGCACGACTATCTCATTTGTTCCGTCTTTACAGTGAGACTCAAGGTATATACGACAGGGAACTGGCGTCGTCACCTCCGTGCCCTCCGACTCACCAGACGATTACTTGACAACGGAAGAACTGCGTAAAAAGGCTGAGTACTACAAAGTGGATCCTAAATGGCTGGACTTTACACCCATTCCTGTCCTCAAAACCACCAAATACGGGGACCTCACCGCCGTCCAGGTTTGCAAAGAACTGAAAATCCAATCACCCAAAGACGCCAAGGCGCTCGTGGATGCAAAGGAGATCGCATACAAAGAGGGTTTCTACGGTGGCACCATGGTCATCGGCGACTTCAGAGGAGAATCGGTCCAGGATGCCAAACCAAAGGTTCGCGCACAGCTGATGGAAAGAGGGTTGGCTGTTGCCTACGCAGAGCCCGAGAACTTGGTTGTGTCGCGTAGTGCAGATGAGTGTGTCGTTGCCTTGATGGACCAGTGGTACATGGACTATGGTGAACCAGCCTGGAGAGCACAAACTGAAGGGTGCGTTGTTTCTTGAACTTGCATGTTTTGTTGCATAATCCCCTCCCTGCACGTTAGACTCTTGGCAAGGATGAACACTTGGACAGTGGAGACCCGCAATTTGTTCGAGTCGACCTTGGCCTGGCTGAACAAATGGGCTTGCGCGCGCACGTATGGCTTGGGTTCGAAGATGCCCTGGGATCCCCAGTTCATGGTTGAAAGCTTAAGTGATTCGACGATCTACATGGCCTACTACACCGTCGCCCATCTGCTCCAAGGTACGCATCACGCTACCCTGTCCCTACTAATCCGATCTCATCTACTACTTGGATCAATACAGGTGGCGACATCACCGGACACACCGTCGGCCCTCTGGGCGTGACAGCTGAACAAATGACCGATGAAGCTTGGGAATACGTGTTCTGCAATGGTCCTTGGCCCAATCCGGAGCCCTTCCCGAGAGAAAAAGCCGACGCGATGAAGCATGAATTCAACTACTTTTACCCCTTTGACATGCGTTCGTCTGGAAAAGACCTGGTACAAAACAACTTGACGTTCCTACTGTACAACCATGTTGCCATCTTTCCAGAGGACAAGTGGCCTCTGGGCATCCGCACGAACGGTCACTTGATGCTCAACGGGCAAAAAATGTCGAAGAGCAAGGGGAACTCGTTGACTCTCCGAGAAGGTATTGAGAAGTTTGGTGCCGACGCTATGCGTTTGACCTTGGCCGATGCTGGTGATGGTGTCGAAGATGCCAATTTTGACGAAAAGACGGCCAACGCAAATATTCTGCGTTTGCATACGTTATTCGGATGGTGCGAAGTACGCATTCGGCCCTTTGCATATACCTGCAATTTACTGACAAGGATGCCAAAGGACATGTTGAAGGACGAATCCAAGTTGAGGGTCGGCCCCAAAAACTACCATGATCGCGTCTTTGAGGAAGAAATCATCGACCTCATCAACATCACCAAGCTCCACTACGATGCGTACGTCCACCTCTCTCTTCGATCGAGTCTCCGCAGGCCTCCTGATCAGCTTGAACGCTACTCCAGTACCTCCTTCAAGGACGCATTGAAGTATGGCTTCTACGAGTTCCAAAACATCCGTGATTGGTACCGCGAGGTCACCGCCGACGTCGGTATGCACGTCGAGCTCGTCAAGTACTGGGTCCGCACTTCAGCCCTCCTCATGACCCCGTTCGCCCCCCACTCTGCTGAACACATCTGGCTCGCATTTCTGCACGAACCTGAATCGGTCCAGCTCGCGCGCTGGCCCGACCCAGGCCGCACAGCGGACCGCACCCTCATCGCAGCAGGTGCGTACATGCGCAGCACGCTCAAGACGATCCGCGATGCCGAGACGACGCTGCTGAAGAAGCTGCAAAGGGGAAAAAAGGGGGGTCCGGACGGTCCGTCGTTCGACCCCAAGTTGCCCAAGAGCGTCCGAGTGTACGTGGCGACGCAGTTCCCGGAGTGGCAAGAGGTCTGCGTGCAAGCGGTCCAGGAGGCGTATTCGGAGGTCGAGGACCGCGTGGACGACGTGCGTGTGAGGGCGGTCTTGACGGAGAAGGGGTTGATCAAGGATAAACGTGCGATGCCATTCGTGCAAGCGTTCAAGGTAAGTGACGTTGGCCCACGTTGGCTTGTCATTTTCGAAAGGGAATGAAGTCTGACTGGGTCAATTGGTACCCACGTGTACAGAAACGCATGCAAGACTTTGGGGTCAAGGCTGCTTTCGACCGAAGTCTGTCATTCTCTGAGTCGCAAGTCCTGATCGAGTTCTTGCCGTATCTGAAACGATCGCTGAACCTGGTCGATGCGGAGGTGTTCTTGGTCGACGAGGCGTTGCAGAGAGACGAGCCGGGTTTCACACCATTCATCATAGAGAGTTCAGAACCTGGTAGTCCTGCCTTCGAGTATCGCAACGTATAGAAGTCCAGCATCTAGCTTTTCCCCAACTAGTGCGCCGCGCCGACCATATCTGTAGCAATAAGGCTGCATTTCATATCTGCATTTGGGTAGTGATTCCGCATGGACGATAAGCCTTGTCCATCCCGATACAAATATACATAAGATTAAACTGACTGCAACCGACCAGTTATCCATCCCGGCCGACCCGACTTTGAGCTAATAATCATCCACCTCGGGGAGTTCAAAGCCTGCAGCGTGTAATAATGTCGCGAACTGGAAGTAACACTTTGGTTAGGATGTCACATGTCATGCAGGCGAACACCCTACCTGAACTCTTGAGATGTACCGGACCTGATTGAGGTCGTATCCCGGTCTCTCGCTCACGTCACCTGGCGTAGCATTAGGGAGATACATTCAAAGAGTCCGTCTCTAGACATCACACGGGTACGTACCGCTGTTGTGATACATGGGATCAACGACTAAATGAAGTGATCGATGAAAGACGTCAACATCAACCTCCATTCTTGAAATTCAAACTAGACGACTTACTTGGTCCAGCACGTTCAAAGACCTGCGTAGCAGCGTATCCTTGCTCGTGGAAAGACTTGAGAGAGAATACCCGATCACCATCCCACTTGTTACGCCAAGGGGGAAATCGCGTGACACATACCTGATGATCGCTGCAGCAAGCAGCTGTATACCCGACAGTCAGCTCAGGGCTGTATATCGCAGCCATCTTCGTAACGAGCTGCGCGACCTCGGGCGTGCCAATGCTGGGATGTTGACTTGTTAGTCGCACCGTACGGCGGTAGACGGATGGATGAAAGGCGACGAACTACTTCGGTAATCCAAGCTGAGGAGGCTCGTTTGGGGCGTGGTATGCGAGCATATCCGCTTGTATCATCAGCGTCACGTTAGCATCCCGCGCGCGCAACTCCCCTGTAAAGCATTCGTAGGGAAGTCAGCAAACAGCGAATACGCCAAATGAGCACGTACGGGCATATACTTTTGAACCGATCAATCCTTGTTCTTCGCCAGCAAACGCGACGAGCTCGACGTTCGTATGGAATTTGAGGCCGAGTTCCTTGATTCGACGAGCGATCGCAAGCAACGAGATGGTGCCAGAGCCATCATCGTTGCCACCAGGTGCCTACAATACCACCATGTCACTCGACGAACACAGTATAGCGCATACAACTCACGCGTGACGAGCCAAAGGACCCACGTGAATCGTAGTGAGCAGAGATCAGGACAATTGACTGCGAGTCTACTGTGCCTGAGTATCTACTTTATGAACCATCCATCGACGTCCGCGGATACGGGAGCGAGTCAAGAGAGTAACCATACCATACGATGTTGGACGCAAAGCCCTCTGGCAACGGCCCGAGCTCGCACGTTGCACCGGTGAGCTCAAATTGCTCCTTCAGCCACACCGCGGCGACACGTGAACCACTGGAAAACGAATGGCGGGACTCCAACCCGGAAGTACCATCTTCGTTGGTAAGATAGCGAATGTCCCTGCGCATACCATCGATGGAGATACCGTTGACGATGCTAGCGACGGTGGGGTCAAAGTGCGAGGACAAGAGGAGCTTGCGTATGTGGTCGACGGCGTCCTCTGGAACGGGGAGGTACGTGACAGGGGTAGGTGGGATTGGGGAGGACTTCCAGTAGCGCGGGAGGAAAGTTGAGAGCGCGTGGGCGGCTACGTCGTCTGTGACGGCGACGAGGGCGAATCTGAGAGTGGGGTCGTGGTAGAGCAGGGAGGCAACGGGTGAAGGTTCAGGTGCGAGTAGCACGGTCTGGTAGTCACTCGCCGGAGGAACGACGGGGTCGTCGGTGCGGAGCCATTGGAAAAAATCCCCCACTTCAGCATCGTACGCGGACATTCGGAGGGCGGTGTCGAGAGCGGATTCCTGGATCCAGACGAGCAGCTCGTCGCCAGGTGGCAACGGAACGACCACGGGATGGCTGCTTGGCACGAGCTGGCTCACGCAGGCGGACTCTGCGGGCTTGAAGATAGCCTGCTCGCCGTAAATGCCATAAAAGGTGTTCGCAAGGCACGACGGGATGGACTGCACGACGACGTCGGCGTAGGGGACGGCAAAGAGAGCAGTAGTTGTGCTCATCGTCGCTCACTGAAAGGAAACGGAAACGAACAGTAACTTCAGCCAGGATGGTATTTGTACCATGCCCTTATCTTGGTTCGTCGGCCCGTGTGAGTGGCCTCCGCGTTCCCATCCGTGAATAGCTCTTTCAGGAATTCCCATGAGGTCAGCGTTTCAAAGCGCTGGTGACACTGATGGTCAAGCATGGCAACTTACCTTCGTTCTCGGAGAGGGATAATGTTTGCATGCCCAATCGCATGTCTCACTTTCCGATATGGCATTGCTTTCTAACGCTTGACAATCTGTTTGGACTTGCGTAGCGTAACTATTAGGTCAGCTTCGTGACACCATGAAGTACTTACACCCACTTCTCTTCTTTCGCAATGTCGTAGTACGCGCATGTGTGCAGTGCGGATGGCAGTAACTCCCTCATGCCCTGCACCGTGACACTCGCACACCTACAGTGTCCCAGCTTTCGCACAGACTCCTGCAAATTAATCGAGTTTATTTTGGCCACTCGCAGTAAGTCGAATGTAATTTGTTTGTTGGAAGATGGAGTTTGGTTTCCCACAGTATTTGCATCATATACTCGATCCAGATTCCAGAGGTATAGCTTTCCTATTCCTGACTCTGATCTCGACGGAATGTGCAGGGACAATGAGAATGTTATGGTTGCAGAAATGCTTAGCCATTACCAAACGTGCTTTCTACTCGAGCACCGGTGAGTCCTAGCTCCGCTGCTGTGAACGCTTACAGCCAGTGGTGCCGCTTAGCAGTGTTCATCAATCATCGTCCGTTGCGAAGCGGCGGGGGGACAACCTTCCGTCCGGTCATATCGGTCCCTTGATCTGGCCTTTATGTTCTCTCTTTAGGCCTCTCGGAACCGTTATTTGATGTCACTAGATGTCAACCCCCAGGCTTATCTCGAGGCTGTGCGCAATGTTCGATATCGAATGAGTGTGTCTCTCCCTGTCCCTCCTCGTTCACACGCTACTTTCATCTCCACTGTTTCTTGTCGTTCAAATGTACGTCAAACGATCGACTCTTACCTATCGCCATACTTGGATAGTATCATAGATTCATGGTGTCACCACGAGTCAGCACGTGATGTGGGGTCAATGTGTCCTGCGATTGATGCGGCTGAGCAAGCTGGGTTTGTATTTGAGATTTTACGACGGCAATCTCAGCATCGGACTCTAACGTGGGAGTGGCACAGGGCTGACTATTGCAGGTACCTAACTCGTTGTCTCTGATGAGCTGGACTACTTGGCGCCAACATGCTCAGCCTCACATACCCACGCCAGACTATCACTACCAGGTAAGTCCCCCGCGACCAGGATTTTAAAAGATGTCATCGGGCGGTACCGGCCATGCAATGTCTCCTGCGTGTGCAGCTGCCGTTCGCGACGTGCGCTACCATAGCAGTAAGTTTTAGAAGTGTAGTGTTTTCCGTGGTGCTGATCCAACTCCCAGTCGCATGTCTCACTTTTTTGGTCTGGCGCTGCCTTCTAACATTCAATCAGGATGTTCAATATATTTGGACGTGTGTACCCAGTCTGGTTGTCACTCAGGTCAGCTTCCTGACACCGTCTTTTCGACGTCTACAGTATGCGGAATAAAAACCCCTTGAAGTGGATATACTTCTTTCTTCGCTATGTTGTGATACTCGTATGTGTGTGAGTGCATGGCAACGCACCCCATACGCATCTCATCGAGACTCGTTGATTTCAACTTAGAATGCACAACTGGTTGAGCGGACCATTGGCAGATGGCAGTAACCCCCCCATGCTCTGCCGCATCTGGCACAACTATGTCTTAGCATCCACGCAGCTCTTTGGAAGTTTGCTGGAGCTTATTTTGGCCACTCGAAGTAAGTTAAATGGAACTCCTTCGTTGGAAAATGCAGTTCGGTTGGACAAAGCCCACAGTATTTGCTCTATATAATCAATCCAGAGGTATAGCTTTCCTGCTGTTGCTATTAATGTTGGCGGAAGCTGCGGGGACAGTCAGAAGGTTGTGGTTGCAGACTGGCCCGGTCTTTTACGAAACGTGTCTTCTACTACAACTGACTGGGCGTGGCAGGAATCAAACGTGAGTCCCAGCTCCGCTGTTCGCCACGAGTGCATATAATCAGCGCGTTTGCTTAGCATATTAGGGTTCAGCGTCCATTGCGTGCTTATTGGCTTGACGCTGTTCAAGTACTTCTTTGCTTTCAGGGCGGGTCGGAAAAGGACCCCCCTTGTGTTACTCGTTATTCGCGACGGTAGCACCATGTATGTTACAATTTCTCGTAAGTATACGTCGCATCCATCAACTCGGTGCTGATCCGATGACCCAGTCTTACTCGTATCGGTGTTGATTATATGTGGCCTGGAGAACGAGCGAGGAATTGCTCTCTTTTTGTTTGTGTTCTTTCTTTGGCGCCAAGTGTTACTGATGGGCTCTTTTTTTTTTTTTTTTGCAATTCAGCTGGGTCGTGTCTCTGTTCAGTATCACAGTATGACCCCACTTGGTTTGTGGAGTGCGTTTACTCATGACATTTCATCCAGGGGTGTCGCATGATACTAAGCATGGAGCGCTTTGCAAGAAGGGAGATATCGATGGAACACCCCCTGGCCGCAGTCCTTACCAGCCGAGTTACCATCGAAGAAATTGAGTCTGGTGTGCAGGATCGATCTACTCTAGCCCCATCGTCTCAGTGACGATGTAGCATAGAATGACCATGAGTCTAGCAAATATTGGTATTCCTGGACCCGGAGGGGACGTGATGTGTGGGAAAGAAACTGTTGAAGCCAATGGGAATGCTTGGCTTGGCTTTCGTACTGAAGGGTTGTCTTCGCCTGTGGAAGGTGCTAGTGCTATAGTGAGGCCCTGAGGTGAGGGACAGCGCTTGTGACCCGGGACTTACCAAGTTGAGTACAGGGTACATACTAGTACTTACTACTACCCTCAATGTACCCATGCCTGCGACCCGTGCAGTTGCCTACTCATAATACGTATTGAGTTCTCGACTGGTAATATTTGTACCATCTCATTATCTACTTGGCTATGGCATGAACGGCCTCCATTCCCATGCATGAGCTCTGTGAATCACTTCTTTCCCGTCAACTCGGCCGGCCCTACCCACTCCTTCGGAACTCCCCTCGAGAGCAGGAATTCAGTCACCGTCTTGATCTGCTTCCCCTGTATCAGCACTTCTAGTCCCGACGCTTTTCCAGGCACAGGAGATACTAACAACGCACACGTAATTCGAGAGGAAGCAACGACAGGTCGCAGAATACGTACCAGACGTTGCACATGCACACAACCGCCTCAGCTCGTCCGCCATCTCTTCTCCTTCGAGGAAAAACGGCTCGAACCCTGTCACCAGTGTACTAGCCTTTCTGCCTTGTCGAACCTTGACCACGACCGAAATGGGTTTCAATTGTCCCTTCCTGTCAACAACATCGCATCAGGCCCTGTGCGAGACCACGCACGACCGAAAGTGAACGCACTTGAGAACCGCATCCTTTCCCTCTGCCTGCACCTCGTACCAGCTCTGCATTTTCTCTGATAGTCTCCGTACAATGTCTTCCCGCTTCAAGAATTCGATGCTTTCAGGAGCCTCGCCTTTTGCACATACAGTCGAGAGCAGTAATTCGTCTGTACCAACATTGACGTACGACTGGGCTCGCGGGTTCGTGAGTTGGCGCGCGGTGACATACTTGTTCACTGCCGACTTCAAATCCGAGTAACTATACAACGCCGAGGAGCTGTACCACATTACATCGAGAGAAAGGATGTCAGCCGGTCTTCGTAGGGATAAGATGGGGAGCACGTACTCAAACCCTCCCTCGGAGAAAAACTTGGCGGATCCACTGGGAGCGTGTGGCTTCCAAAACTCTTTCACCTCCATTGCTCGCACCTTGGACCTTTCCTCTTCCTCTCTTTTCTCTCTCTTCTCTTCCTTGATCTGGACATCTCGAAGCGACGTATATGGCTGATGTGCAACCACATCAGGGTGGGTGGCCAACACATTCATCACGAGCGGTTCCGGTTTAATGTCTTTGAGTGACAAAATCTGTTGTTTATCTAGAAACTTGAAAAACGCGAGGAGAGACTTGTAACTGGAATGCTTGATATCAATCTGTGGGTACGAGGTCGATGCTTCACTGGATGACGGCTGCGATTGTTCATCAGACGAAGACTTGCGAACGAATGCAGGCCGGAAAGGCAGGATGTATGACGAGTAGAAGGTGCTCGCCGGGATGGGGAAGGACGCGGATGTAAGGGGTGTGAGCCTGGTCTTGATAGCTTGGAGGACGGCAACGCGTAGGATGTCGGAGACCTCTGCTGGGGTTTCAATCGTAGCATAGTTTCAAGCGGACAGATCTCACCTTCCTTGGAGAACCCCGGTTCGCTCGGAGCGGAGGTAGAGATTTTGGGGACAGAAACGGGCGCCAGTGATTCAGCCGGTGGCACAGCGTTGGAAGCGGCCCTGTTCGTCCTGTTCGGATCATTGGGCACGTTGTCGGAGACAGACTCTTGCCTCTCGTCAGCGCCAGCCGGTTCCGATTTCGGCACGTCCTCGTCCTTTCCACCGTCTTCCTTGACCTCAATTTCACCCGGAGGATCTCCCTTGTTTCCTATATCGAACAAGTGGTCTTTCCAGGTATGCAACACGTGGATGGCTTTTCCCTTCCCACATGCCTTCAACGTGTCCAGGTCCACTGCCAGTCGCCCGACTGCGAGTGGAGGCCCACACGTTGATCCAACTGTGTGCTGTACGACGCTGACGAGCTGCTGCGGTGACACAGTCGAGCTGGATACCTGAACGACTACGTGGGTGGGCCAATAACGATAGATTAGGTAAGACCTGGCGAAATAACTAAGTGAAGGGACCGTGTACTTACCACCAGGAATCATGAGGTCAGCACCCTTCACGAGGACGGGTACGACTGCTGCTGGTGTGGAAATCCATGGAAGCAGGTCGTATTTCTTCCATAAAGTGTAGACTAGGATGCACAGCGACACAGAACATCAGAGGGCGCTCAACACATCGGACGCAATGTTAGAAATGAGTGGTACCTGTAGGGATAAGATCATCTGCACCCTTTCCGATGGTGAACCAAAGTGGGTCACCCTCGGGCGACAGATAGATGACCTATGTCAGTGCGTGGAAGGATGAGTGGCAATGGGTCCATTTGAACGCGAGGCGATGCAGACACTCACGCCAGGATCGTCGGTGTAGGTTGCAACCTTTTGGGACATGAGCCCGTCTGGCACGAGCAGGTCGCTGATTTCAAGAGATACGCCATACGCTTGTATGACGCGCTGCTTCAGTTTGCGCCGGTCAGAACTGCGAAGCGGTGCTGCGGACTGTCCAGCTTATGCTGTCGTTGTGCATTTGCGTGAATGAGAACGTACCTGAAGTTTTGATATTCGACAATGGTTTCTTGAACATCGTTCGCAGTCGTCCGCAATGGCATGACCGACACTGGGGACAAGTGGCGGGGAGTAGATAACCTAACGGTACAAGCCGAAAAGGGTAGACTTGGACGGCGGACGCACTTTTACTACTACCAGCCACTAGAGAGAATATGCCTCGCGCGACATCAGAACGTTTCTCGAGGACGCACCCGTCCTCCATAAAATCTGCGGCAGTAGGACATTCAAAAAATCATGACAATGGCGAGGGCAGCTCGTCCAGCGTTCGAAACCCGATCTTCAACACCGAGCGATTTGGCCAACATATCCTCAAGAATCCCCAGATCGCGCAAACGTATGCATCGATTTATGCTGGGGACCGCCACTTGATCACACTCTTTTTTCTCATTCCGTCACATCAGAATTGTAGACAAGGTGCGCCACTGGCATACATCGAGGTGTTTCCGAGCTGATGCCTCTCCAGGCTAATCTTCGTCACACGGACAAAGTCTTGGAGGTCGGCCCCGGTACTGGAAATCTGACAGTCCGCATTCTCGAAAAAGCGAAGCATGTCACCGCCGTAGAAATGGACCCTCGGATGGCGGCAGAAGTTACGAAGCGTGTCCAGGGAAAGTGCGTACCACTGTCCTCTCTCCAAATAGAATTTAACTCGCATTCTATCGCAGACCCGAGCAGCGAAAACTCGACATTATTATTGGCGACTTTGTCAAAGCTGACCTACCCTATTTCGATGTCTGCATATCCAACACACCCTATCAGATTTCGTCGCCCCTCGTCTTTCGCCTGCTTTCTCATCGTCCTATATGCCGCGTCGCGATCCTCATGTTCCAGCGCGAGTTTGCCCTTCGATTAGTTGCCCAGCCCGGTACAGAGTTATGGTCGAGACTATCTGCGAACGTCCAACTCTATTCTAAAGTAGACCTGCTGATGCATGTCGGGAAGAACAATTTTAGACCGGCACCGTTGGTGGAGTCTTCTGTGGTCCGCATGGCACCGCTCGATCCACCACCCCCGGTCAAGTTTGAAGAGTTTGACGGGCTTGGTCGAATAGTGTTTTCACGGAGAAACAAGACGGTTCACGCGACATTTATGGCCAAGGGGGTCATGGAGATGCTGGAAAAGAACTGGCGAACGTGGTGTTCGTTGCAGAACAAGGTAACCGACATCGAATCACTGCATTAGGATGATCGTTTTACCCGTGCTTAGATGATCGACGATGGTGTTGGTATGAAGGCCAGAGTAGAAGAGGTCTTGAACTCGACGGGGTGCTCGGAGCAGAGAGCAGCGAAGATGACGATAGATGATCTTTTAAAGTATGTGGTTTTCTGGCCAGTTTGTGAGACGAGGTTTCCTGACATGTCGGCCACGAGAGACTGTTGTCTGCTTTCCATGACGAAGGCATACATTTTGCGTGATCGTAGTACCGCTTTATACCTCTAGAGGACGAGCATGTGAAGTTGGCTACTAGGGGCCCCAGATGTAGTCCAGGTCCTCTGGAATTTATCTGCCATCTGCCTCGAAGGCCTGATAGGATCGATCACGTGAGAATCATGTGATTTTTGTAATAAAATCACGTGCAAATGATAAACGCGAAACATTGTGTTGTGAGAAAAGAATCGTCTTGAATGGGTGTCGCTGGCTTGTGGGAGGTGACGAGAAAAATTTGCGACATCCTCACTGACCAACGTCGACTTTGCAGGTTCTACGCCCCGCTGGGCAAGTTCGGTCACTCACCGAGCTCGCTGTCGAGGACGGCTTCAACGCCAACCCGTCTCATCAGCGTGGTTTCCGCATTGGCATTGATGCATCCATCTGGTTTTTCCATGCGGCCTATGGTAGGGAGGGCGAGAACCCAGAGCTTCGCACGCTCTTCTTTCGCTGCTGTCGTCTACTCCATTCGCCCTTGCTCCCACTCTTCGTCTTCGATGGTCCAAACAGACCTGCTATCAAACGCGGAAAGCGCGTCGGTGGAAACGTACACTGGCTCACCCAGGGTATGAAGAACATCATTGACGCATTTGGTTTCGAATGGTGGGTCGCTCCAGGCGAGGCCGAAGCCGAACTCGCCTATCTCAACAGAGTTGGCATCATCGACGCAGTCCTCAGCGACGACGTGGACAACTTTCTTTTTGGTGCTACCATGGTCATTCGAAAGTCCGTCCTCTCGCCCTCTTCGTGTGCACTGTCTGATCTTCTCACAGTCCGAGTAACACGCTCTCGGGTAACCGCGCCCACCCTGTCAAAAACGCACAAGGAAAGGACGACGGAAACCACGTAGTCACGTACACAGCGGGCGCCATCCTCTCCGATCCTTCCATCGCCCTCTCTCGTCCAGGCACCATCCTTATCGGCCTTCTCTCAGGTGGTGACTACATCACTGCTGGTCTTCCTGGTTGTGGTCAGAAATTCGCGACCGGTCTCGCCCGTGCAGGTTTCGGCGACTCTCTCGTGAAAGCTGTCAAAAATGTCAAAGGTGCCAGGCTCGATGCGTTCCTCGACCAATGGAGACAAGACATCAGAAATGAACTCAAGACGAACAAAAGTGGTCTTCTACCGTCAAAGAAACCCTCCCTCGCTGCCTCACTTCCAGACGAGTTTCCCTCACTACCCGTCCTCATGTCCTATGTAGACCCCCTCACTTCCGAAAACACGCCTCAAAAGGGCAAGTCTAAGACCCCACCCGGCGTGTGGAGGAACGACCCAGATCCGATGAGAATCGCTTCCCTCTGTGAGCTCTATTTTGAGTGGGGGGTCAAAGATGTGATCGTGCACAGGTTCAGAACTGTGCTCTGGCCCGGTATTGTCTGCAGAGCGGTCCGTAGGGCCGTCATGGATGAAGATACACGCCGACGTCCCGCACTGGACCGTGTTCGCCATCCTGGCAGCGGGGAGGACGAAGATGTTGACACCACTGGGCCCTTATCACCCACAAAACGAATCTCTTCTACCCTTTCCGCCCTCACACTTTCTTCGCCCTCGAAGGAGTCCTCGGCTTTGGTTATATCTGCTTCCGATCCGTCTGGATCTGAATCCTTCACGCTCACCTCACTCGTTTCGCTCGCCTCCTCCGCCTCCCCTAGCTCATCTCGCTCTGTGCGCCCATCCTCACCAACCTCCGGCCTGTCTCCGCTCCTCCTGGAGGTCCTCTCCCAACGCACTCACGTCTCCACCGATTCTACACTCGAGTACCGTGTCCTCGTCGACCCCACCACTCTCGTCGAGCGTGCAGAGAGTGGCGTAAGAGGCCTCCGGCCTCCCCTTGTCGGTGGGTTATTCGGTGTTGACTCCGAAGACGGGGGCGGTGGCACGCCCGACTTGGACGCGGACGAGAGCGGAAGCGACGACGATGCCATTGAGCGCCTAGAGACTGCTGCCGGCGCCGCGTCCAAGTCGGGCACAAAGAAACGCAGGGCACGCCGAGAGAACCCGATGACGCCACTTCGTTTGTGGCTGCCCGCGTGTATGATACGGGCCGCGGCGCCTACGTTAGCGGAGGCGTATGAAGAAAAGATGAGGGCGCGCGAGGAGAAGAAGGCGAAGCGCGGGACGAAAGGAGGGCGGGGTGGGCGTGCAGGCTCGGGGGTCCGTTCGACGTCGAGAAGGACGAAAGTGAAAGACGTTGCAGACGATGGTGACGATGAGTCTGTGCCCGGGCCATCCTCCAAGACAGCGGCAAGATCGAAAACAAAGGCCAAGGCTGTATGGATTGGGAGGGGCGGAGGGAGGAGGAAGCCGAAACAGGCGTCGGAGGCACAAGACGATGCATATGAGTTTATCGACTTGAGCGCTGGTGAGAGTCCGTGCGAGTCTGATGGGGAGGGTGTCGAGGAGAACACCAAGGGCAAAGGAAAGGAAAGGGCAAAGGCTGGGGAGGCCAACGTTATGAAGCTGACAACAAAGGCGAGCGGAAAGACCAACGCGACGAACGTGAAAGCGGCGACTACCAACACGATGAAAGAGTTCTTCAACACGACGAAACCATCCACTACGAGAGCGATCAAGTCAAAACCGTCCAATGCTCGGCCCTCCGCGGCGAAGGCCTCTGCGCGGAATCCTGTAGCCTCGAAGCCCGTATACGAAGAGGAAGAAGAGGACTCTGTGGATGTTGCCGTCCCACCTCCGTTACCGAAATCATCACGTCCGCTTGACCTTCTCCGTGCTAAACCCAAATCTGGTACCGCTGCTCTCAACCCAACCTCTAAGCACAAATCAAAATCCACAGCTATTCCAAGATACGAAGAGGAAGAATCATCCCCAAGTTCACCACCCTCTCGACCGTCTGGATCCAAACCCAGCACATCGGGTTTGCCTTGTCGGCCAGCTCAACCAGCTCCTCAAATGAGGAGGAAGCCTTTGTTTGTCAACGTCTCAGATACAGACTCGGAGATTGAGGTGAGTGACATTCGACGTCCGCTGTCCGGGACGACAGCAACTACCACCGCGTACGAGGCAGAGGGCAAAACCAGCGTAAGGGATGGTGATGTGGTCAGTATTAACGCCCCGATTGGACCGAAGACAGTAAGAAACTGATGACGCGGATACAGAGCGTGAGCGTTGGTCTTGGCAATGCATTGTCGACATACGCATCTGAGAAGAGCAGGGGCGGGGCCGTGAGTGGTGTGATCGACCTCATAGCGAAAGGAGACGCATTGAGGTCGAAGAGTGCTCCGTCGACATTAATGCCTCCGGCTTCGCATCCTCCCGTCCGCCCTGTTTCTGCTCCTCTTGGTGTGGACACGATTGGCCCTACGCCAATTGCACGGTCACCATCGAAACTGGCCCATATTCTCCTCTCTCAATCAGTCATAGAAAGCGAAGAGGAGGAGGAAGGAAGCGAAGGAGATGAGCTACCGACGTTTCATCGCGGTTCTACCAAGTCGGGGAGCAAGAAGACAAGAGCTACGAATAACCGACCTGCACCTCGGCCATTTCCAATGCAACTTGCATCTGAGCCACCTGTGTCTCCATGCGCTTCGAGGTTTGAAGAGAGGAACGGGAGTAGTCACGATGACGAAAATAACGATGGAGACACGGTCGAAATCGTAGATGTGTTCACGACCCCGCGTGTGCTTTCCCCGCCGCGTTCTCCAACACCAAGCCCCTCGCCTGTAAAATCACTACCTGCCCATACCTCAGCAGGACCAGCCACGTTCATGAAATCAAAGCAACCAAGCGGGTTCCCATCTAGTCCTACCAAGTCCAAGTCCCAGACCGACATTGAACCATACACAAAGACGAAGCAATGCCGTCGTGTGTCGTCGGACCGGGATACGCATGCATCCGGAAACGAGAGGAATGGAATACTCAAGTCACCGCGTAAATCGGCGGCACACTCGTCACCGAGGAACGTTCCTCATGCACGCGGACGTTCGTCGTCTCCGACACCATCGACGTTGTCCCACCCCGCTCCTCACGCAAAGCATGTCACGTTGTGGACAGGTGATGCGGAGGAATATGATACGTTAGAGGGCCGTCAACTACAGCCAGAGGATTCTGGATCTACGCGTATAGGTGATGATGTCGGGCAGAAGCCCCGGCCAAGCGACGTTTCTGCGATTTACATCTCGAGTGGGTCCGAGGATGAAGGCAACGCAGGACTCGGTATCGATCACGGTGGAGGTGGCAGAGAGACGGGGGTGAGCGAGGCTCGGGACGCGTGTACAGACCCTGGCGCGGACAAATGGGCGGATACGGGCATGATATTGTCTGCGCCGCCCTCCCCCGCTCGTGCTCCCCTTCCTCCTACGAGTGATCTCGTTCCCACCGTTCCAGTTGCAGGGGTCGCGCTTCCTCATCCCGTCCGTGCGTCCAAATTCAGGCCAGCTCCCACTGCTTCCCTGAAGGTGGGCGTGCGCGCACCATCCGTCGAATCTCAGGTATCTGATAGAGCTACATCTACGGGTTTCAAGGGCTCAACGAACGGCGAAGATATTGCTGCGTCTCGCCCAGAGCACCGCGCTCCTCTGCTCGCTGCACGTGCCAAGCGAAACAAGGGTAGAGACGAGGACATCATCGACCTCACCTCAGACTAGGTCTAACGTGTTTTTTCTTTATTTCTGCCGATTTGTCGGCTGGATATCCGCACATGTCGTTCGGTGACTGAGCAGTTCACATGCATACTAGTACATGTCTAGCACGAATCGGTACCGTCAGGAAGTTGTATCACTATCCATTGGACAATGTCTGTACAAACGAGATGCGAGTGTCGACAAGGAAAGGTGCAGATGTTGTGTTGGATCCCACTTGAAAGAATGACGGCTGGAGGTGGGCAGGGGAAATGGGCCGGATGTAACGAGGGATGGGAGACTGTTTGCACGAATACTCGTCACGGTGGACGGTGGAGAGTGGTATCTGATAGGTGTTCTCATTGTCTGGCATCGCTGCCGGAGTGAGCATGCCCCGGCCCCGGCCCGGCCCGCGAGGGAGCGCTGAGCAACTGGGGGATCGTCCGAGTTGAATGTAGAATGCTCCAACTGACAAGTCAGACGAGTGAAAGGGACTACCCGACGTCCACACAACAGATGAACCATTCGCGAGACCTTACACGCGTTTCAAGTGAGATACGCTAGTAGACACGTTGTATGTACAAACAAAAGCAATTGATTCAAGAGAACAAGTCGGTGGTTCAAATGGTCATGCACCAATGTGACGTGGGTTTAATAGCCCGGCCTGGGCGAAAGACGAGGACTGTTGGGGCTCAGCCTGGGGGTCAGACTGCGCGGCGATCCCCCAAGGGCATGCGATGAATGGCTCAACGGGGTGAGTAACGAGGATTTTCCGCTGTTGGGGCCGGTGCGGTCTAGATCCTTGTGCAGACCCCCAAGAAGAATCTTGAGCATGTACTCGGTGTCAAATGCACCATACGCAGGGTCGTACGGTGTACTGTCAACAATGTCCTGTCAAAGGATTGAGCGATCGTCGCACATAGGCAATAAACGGAGTCACGTACCCTGATCTTGTAACGGGTCACGAGGTGATCGTCGAGGGTGTGCAAAAGTTCGGACGCAGCTGGGTCTGTGCCGATTTGCACGAATTGAATCCCAAACATGTCGCGCCTTACGTGGTGACGGTCAAGACGATGCGCTGCATCAACGATGACTCGCTCAAGATCCGCTTGGTCGGCTGCGCGCGTAAGCTGTCAGAACTATGTAACAGAAACGCATGAGACCGCAGCTTACTCGGGAGACCATCAGTGAGCACTACGACAGTGATCGGTTCATGAGTAGAGCCCCCTTGCTCGATAAGAGGGAGGTAATGGTCAATGATCTGGCCGAGCTTCGCACCAGTCGGGGTGTCTGGGCCTGAAGAGTAGGTTAGGATCACATTGCTGTGTATGCACATAAAACGACACATACCGTCGGGTTGGACTCGGTTGAACAAAGCATTCACCTCTGCCTTCGACTGCACGACGATCATGTCAATCAATGTCCTCATGGAGTGGGGAAAGACAATTACCCGCATGTTTGGAGCATAGTCATCCCCGTGCATGAAGTGAATATCAGTGCCTTTTGATCTGTATTGGTTGGCGATGTCCACAATGCCCGCAAGAGCCTCCCGAGCTTGTTCCCAGAGATTACCCTCTTGCATCTAGTACGGGGGGTCAGGAATCGTCTAAAACTGCCCAAGGTTCTGCTCACAGACAACGAATCGTCGATGATGATGACAGTCTTGATCTCGCTATGATAGATCAACAGAACGAAAATGGACTATCAGCAGAGAGATACGCACGCGAATCTTCTAAGACCAGCCTCCCTGTCTGACACGACGTCACAACGACCGGGGATGAATCGTGGTATATCAGTCTCAACGAGGGTTAAGTTGAGCTGGTCCCACTCGGCATGGTGGTGTTTTGATATGTGCGAGGTTCTTGTTGCGTGCTGCTGAGCAAGGACGACCGTGCCCTGAGCAAGGGCGCCTTCAGATCCTACAGAAGGGAAGCCCCAGCGGAGCCGTGAAGCGCAAACGAGAATCTCGTAGTTGGCGATCTGTGATCAACTTAGCTCCAGTTCTTCGGGTGGACACGAGAGGTGCATACCAAGTGCTCTTTACCGGCATATCCAATCACGGCGCCGGCGAACTGGGGACCCGCTTTACCAATGTCTACAGACTCAGGTCCTGAGTTCACCAGGCATGTATGCAATTGCCAACTACTCACGAAGACTGCCCTCCAAAAGAGCGCGAGCAACGTACGAGGTACATCCATTGCGATCTTGCCCGAAAGGAACAGCATTGTCTGGGATGTCGTTACCCTCGGTCAGGACCTAGATATTGGCACCCAGCATCAGTTCGAGATCACATGGTACGAAGATAAAGCCGTACCCAAACCAGGGGGAGTGGAGAGCCATGTGTCTTGAAGTGTTCGGTGCTTCTGCGAGCAGCTTCGAGCCACTCTTCCTTTTGAATCACAGAGCGGGTTTCTACTATCACTGGGGTGATAGTGCTGCTATGTTTTTGATGTACAGACTTGCGCGAGAACGTCATGGTGATAGAAGTGGTGTGGACTGAGAGTGGGGGTTCATTAACGCGCGCACCTTGGACGCTTTTATACCTTGCTGCGTGAGCCGCTTAAACCGATATGACCATAGCTGGATATTATTCGCTAGCGCTCAGTGACACCCGAGACGAGTCTGGAACTCAGCGTTGGATTTGCGAGTAAAAAAGTCGCAAGGCGGTCGTATACCGGCCGGGAACGATGGGAAGTGGACCTGGAATGATCGTAATTGATCGTCATAACTGTGAGCGGTGTGGGGACCGAGGATAAAAAAGGGAACGCAATCATTCTGGGTGACAGGGTAGGCTGATATCCGACAACTCGGTTGCACTGAGTGTTCGGCTCTTGATTATTTACGAGAACATGAAGCGGCGGCACGTACTAATACCGGAGTCTGGAGCGGGTCGAGCTGAGTAGTAGTGTGCGCGGGGATCTGGTCTGCAACCGCCGTACTAATCAGCAATCGCACTCGTCAGGTTTTGGTGGTCGCCGATTAGTACTAACCAACAAGTGCACACCGCGTTTGGGAGTACTCCATGCGGATGCCTCAACACCATCCAGTGTTCGGCATACTACTCGCGTACCTGCGCATGTACGAATATCAGTGGCAACTTGTACATATAGACATCATAGGCGCAAGCCGTTGTGACAAGTTCCGGTAGCCCTGCCGGGCCGGGCTGTATCATGACTCGAAGCCCCACCCTTGCGACACGGTATCGAAAGAGGTCAACGCCAATGGAAATATTACCAGTGCAATAATGGGCAAGGGTACTGTGACTACTACCGTACAGGCAACAGAAACGAACGTACATGGCATCGGTCGGATTGAAACATGGGTCGTTAGAACACAACATGATCCCGATACAACAGATAAAACGTAGGGGTGTGGCGTGGCATGGATACAAGACGGAAAGAAAGACAAGTGAATGGTGTGGGGCGTGAAGTTGTAGGTACCCTTGATCTGATGATGTTCACAATGCAAGGAAAACAGGAGAAAACTCTAAACGAATGCCAATGGAAAGGAACAAAAGAGATGGCAAAAGCACAACACACAGACCTGGGGTAGATCCTGCTCAGTAAACAGTCGTAAAGTTCCTCGATCTTTCCTGCCCAATCACCCCTTCCCCTTCCCCTCCTTCTCTATCTCTGCCCACACCGCCAGCACCCACTGAGGAATCCTCCATGTTTCTCATGAACCTCTTCACCACTTGCAGCCTCTGCCTCCAATTAGTGATCACTTCCACTTCCATCTCGTCTCGCTCCGTCTTTTCGAACACATTTGCAAACCAGTCGCCCAGCAACGTGAGCTGCCTCACCAGAAGCGGAAGTTTTTCCGCACTGATGAGCTTGAAACACCCGATCGGCATAAAGTCTTTCATACCCCTCGCTCGTTGGACCGTCACCTTGAAGTACTCATTCTCGGCATCGTGCGGAGGTGTGGTCGTGCCCGTACCCACGCCGGAGGGCGCAGAGTTTGGGGATTGCAACGGAGAAGGTTTGACATCCACTACATTGGCAGTGGCCGTGTACCTGAAGTTCGAAAACGCCGCTATCGCTCCCAACGAATGAGGTTCGATGACGATGTTCAGAAATTGGAACTGCGTCGCGAGCGTATCAAACTTGTATGGCCTGCCTCCGTCGTTCCACACTATCCTGACGTAGTCGTTGCCGATATGTCTCTTCTTGTTCACGCAGTACTCGTCGTCGGCTGCGTTCGGCATCATTGTGGCAGTGTGGAAGAGGACTTGACCAATATCGTCCCACCACGCGTACGCATATTCTCCGTCTTCGTCAGGGTTAAGACCACCAGCGTAGACGTCGACTTGCCCACGGAGATTAATGAGACGCCCGATGCCTTCCAGGAAACGAGTATAGGCAGGCGAGCCATAGGTGTTTTGGAGGATCTCTAGCTCGTGGGTTTGGCCAGGGGCGACATACATAATGCCGACTTTATGTGTGTCAATGACGGGTGTGCGGTCAAGGTTTCGGAAGAGGGCAGGAAGGGCAGACTCGTCGATAATTCGACGATGTGTCGGGGCATTGGGGTAAGAGGAGAGTTGAAGTGGAAGGAAAGAAGGGTCTACCATGACCTGTTTTCGGCGCTGAGAGGGAGCTGTCTTACTCCAGACGTAGCCTGTAATAGGGTCGGGAGCGGGAAGGGAAGGAGCGCCATTGGGGGTCGGTGCAAGGTCTCGGATTTCCTGCCCGTCAGCACGTCAGAACTCGCAACGAAGATCAAAGAGGGGGGGTCCTCACACTACTACCACCAGCCACCTGTTCCGTCTCCTCTGAGGGATTAGGCCGCTCTGCTTTGGTCACCTCTCTTTCCATAAGCAAACCCGCAGACGAGGATATCATATCCGGGTCAACCTCCCCAGGTCCGACGAGCGGCACGTTCTCCAACTTGCAGAGAAACTTGGTGAACCCAGATGGACGTCTCGAAATGACTTCGATCCATCCCAGTCTTCCCAGCGCACGAATGGTGACGATCGCATTACCCATTAGCCATGATTTTTCGGCGATCGCTAGCTCCGACGAACTTTGGTTTGCGGTGGTGGGATTCATAACGATCTCGCTCAGCACCGAGTTTGCAGGTCTAGGGTCGGCACTAGCGTAGGTATATCGGGCCAGCCAGTCAAAGCACACCTCTGTCGGTTCGTCGACTTCGGGTCTTTCCTCATTGGCCAATAGTAGCTGCCTCGTGATATATGGAATATGTCGCGGCCGATCGGAAAGCCTTAGGGCCAAAAACCAAACGTAAACCACATAGAACGAGATCATCCGTACATACTGCGACATCGCCCATGAGATGACAGGCGTTGTCCCGGGACGGTTGTGGTGTTGAAGATATTGCAAAGCAACGCCAAATACCATTTTGAAGTCATCTTCGCGCAGGTTCGCATGCAGCTCGGGGATGGACCCGATGATGGACAGAAAGCTGAGAATGTGGACGGCCATATCGGGATTAGACATGATTTGCGACAGCTTCTCAAGGAGAGGAGGAAGACTGCGCTTGACGGAGGATGTGAATTCGAAAGCCGAAAGCGTGAGCGCGTGCAGACAACAAATGATGGTCGATGATTGGCCATCCAGTCCTTCCCTGAGGACATCCACGAGGGCGTGCCGGAGTGGGACTTCGAAGCAACGACGATAGCTTATCAAGACCGACAGCGTATGGTACGCAAGGCCGTGTGCATCTCGCGCTTTGAGACCCGCAGGCCACCGGTCGATGGAAGAGCCCAGATCGCCAACGGTAACGCCGGAGCAAATCACTGTCAGCAGTCTGGCAATAAACGACCGACATTTTGGTCCGCAGAAAAGATGCTTGTTGGAAAGTTGCACAGGAAGGTGACACAACACGTAGGAGAGGATTTCCCAATTTTTCTCCTTTTCGAGTATGCTCAAGACACCCGAGAGGTAAGTATCGATTGGGAGAACGCGAGGGGATTCTTGAACTGGGTCATACGAGACAATCCCTTCGCTAGGCGTATCTGCATCGACCGCGATAAATGGATGTGTTTCTGGGACAGACCAAAGGGTATCTCTCCATTTCGTGCCGATCAAAGCAGGTTGAGGAGGCGAAACGGGTAGTGGAGCTCTTGAGCGACTTCTGCTCGGCGCTGACTGCGAAGATATGACGCCTCGTCCGCGTGAAGCCCTCCTGCCATCACGCTCCTGTACACCTTTTGAGCGACGAGGAATAAGCTCTTCCTGGAGGGCATCAGCAGACTGTCCACGTTCATCTTGATGGGCAGATTCGGGTCCACGTCCAATCAGAGAGGCGAGGTTAGCAGTGAGTCCATCCGAGTCGTGGTGAGCTTCGACGAAATAGACGCGGTGATCACGGTCGGCTCGGAGACGCATCAAGAATTGCAAAGCCAAAATCCGCGCTCGTGGGCATTTTGCATCGGTTACCATGTGTACGATGGTTAGGAAGACCGAGATGGCAAAGTCGACGTTTTCTTGGATCAACGAATAGGGCGTGAACGCAAGTTGGCTGAATATCGCAACTAATGAGACCACTGCGAGAGATGCCCGGGTAAATGTGGGTTCTGGAGAGGGTGAGGAAACAAGATGTGGCGGAGGATTATCGGGCTGCTCTTGTGAATGCTGTGATTGTGAACGTGACCTCGCGAGGGTTGACAGTAAGGACATGACAGAGGGCAGTCCCGGATCCCGGACTGAGATGCCGCGGTACTCCGATTGTCTCCGCGAGAGAACAGCAGACGCAGCGTTTTGAGTACTCCCGGGGAAAGGCGCAAAAAGACTGGGACATGGCGCTTCCAACGTGGTTATAGAAGCAGTGTCGTCCTCGTCTTCTACAACACCATCTGAGGCCACCTTCTTGAGTAGTTCGACCACCTCCCTAGTGGACGTATACGAAGAGGGACTGGATGAGGCATCAGCTGAAGGCGTACGCCGGCTGACCGTGCGCAACACGACTTCATCAGCGAGAATTCTACCCATAACAATATTGGCGGAGGTATCCATGCTGTCGTTCGCCTCTCTCTGACAAAACTTGAATACGAGCTCTGCCAAATCCATCCTATAGCTGTGCATGTCTTTCAAAGAATCATAGATCGCTTCAAGCGCTTTCATGACCTCCAGCCGTGTTAGGGGGCGTGTGGGACCAAAGATGGTAGTATTCGACAGGATGCTTTCCCAATTGCCCAACCAGTCTGGCGAGGCTGGAGATAAGTCATATTGTTCAAACATGACTGCAGGGAGTTTAGCGGTGTCCATATCAGTCAAGTGGTCAGCGATGGACAGAAGAGTGGTAGAGAGCGAAGGATTCATGTACGTGGAGTAATCGCGTGCCAAGAGGGTCGTCAACGTTCGCAAGAACGGTGTTGGAGCGTCACTAGGTTGTAGTAGTGGGATGATCATAGGTGTATCGTCTGGATTTCTATTAACCCCCAAATCAATATTTCGACCGCCAGACAACAAGAGGGAACGAACTTGAGTGGACGCACAAATGATACTAAATGACGTAGGGTCTCGCCAGCAATGCTAGCCTCTTCTTCGTCCATATCGACTCCGTCTTCCCTCTCATCAAACTCTTGGAAGATATCCTTCAAAGTACCGGCGGCTTCATCCAGTATACGATCCCTGTCGACGCGGATAGCTTCGTCGGACTCCGCACTAGCCCGCTTTGCCCACGACTCGATGGACTTGCACAGCATACGCCCGAGTTTTAATAAATCCCAACCTGACAGGTCGTCTTTTGACCACGCGCGCTCCATCAAATCATTTTCGAGTTCCATGTGGCTGGGTGCCCCAGATGATGTATAGTTAAGGGTGCTTAGTCTTGCGATATATGCCCTCGCCATCTTGCTACAAAGTGCCTGGCGGATGTCGAAGCGCAAAGTCCGATGGGCTCCGAAAGACGTCGAGAGACTACGAGAGTCCGATGTCTGATCGGTAGGAGATAGATGACGTTTCAGTATCATCATACATGATGCACCATATGGCCCTGAAAAAAGGGAATGTAGCATCTTTTGTATCCGTTCCTCGAGACCCACAGGTCCGCGGGGGCGGCCGCTCATCACGGATAAGCGAGGCAATGGAGAAGCAAAAAAAGCCTGAACCCGGAATAGAAGAGGAAGGATAAGGGTGAGTATCTTGGGAGCCAGAGATTTCAGTTGGGAATGCAGATGATCAAGGTAAATAGTGGTCATCAGTTCTGCAGGATGTCGAGAAGGGTGGACAGCGGAGGGCGGGAGCGAGCGAACGGATACTGAAGAGGAATGTCTCTTGTGTCCGTTGGACGCTGCTTTCGCGGCAACAGACTGCTCACTCGACCCGGTTGGGGAAGCGATCGGGGTGGTGTCGGGGGTGGTGAAGGTGAGCGGGAGGTCCAGTGTTTTGGAAACCAAGGATGCATAAAACTGGAGAGCGCTGGCAAGGTCGCCCTCTGAGATGCGCGCGACGGTCTCGGGATGTGCAAGGGTAGACGACATAAATCCTGTGAGAAGCTCAACGCTTCGTTCGCGATCAGCACGGTCGGAGGGATCGCTGGAGAGGTACGCGTCAAATGCGCCACCTATCCAGCTTTTGAGGAGATTAAGCAAAGGTATCTCGATTCCAAAGGCTTCGCCTCCTTCTTTGGTGAGAGCGCGGAGGGCTCGCAGACGGGAGTCGCCAATTTCTGGGGACCACGATGTCTGTAAGAGGAGAGAATAGTGCGCCAGCCTATCCGAAGTAGCGACTTTGCCTTCGTATCTCTCCCAATATGAGGCCATAATCTCATAGCCCGCACATTGTAATTGTGGTGGTGAATCGACGCCGCAAAGGGATCCTAGGAGGGGGTTAAGAACAGCAGCATTTGGAAGCGGAGATTGGGTAGTGATGGCGGCCGCCAGGGCGCGAGCGTGTGCCAGACTTGGGACGGCAGGTGGAGATAGGGCTTCGACAAGGGCATCAAAAGCAAGTACCTGGGACTGGGACTGAGGTGCAGGAGTCGAGACGGTTTCTACCCTGGGTCGGCGCCACCCGGCGGTGAAGGAGGAGAATGTAGTGGTGTTTGATCTCTGTCTGTACTTTGGGCCGATATCTGCGTCTGCTTGGGGACGGGCCATGTAACTGCGCAGGGTCTGATGCTCCTGCCCGCACACCGCATCGTCAAAGGGCTGGACGCCGTTTGGGACGATAACTCACCAGGACGTGTGCGGCGTTCAGACCGTCGCGCTCAAAGAGAAGAACGTTTTTATCGTCAAAGTCGTGTAGGGTTCGTGTGCGAATGCTAACAGTCAGTGGGGCAAGGCTTTGAATGATGGCAAAGACTAGTCTCGGACCTTTACGTTGGCAATTTAACTTCTCCACAAAGACCCCGGACACTACCTAATGTTGTCGAAACGCTCCATCCACCGTTTCTGCGAATACCCTGTAATGGATGCCATACCTCACGCACGAAGATGAAAAGAGTGCGAATGTTGCCTACCCAAACAACCTATTACTTTAAATATGCTGATATGTGTAAAGGAACGTGCCCATGTCCGAAGCAATATAAATGTAGTGTACCGAAACCCGTTACTGTAGATATTCTGATACGCGCAAAGGAACGTACTCAAGCACGTCACGTGAGTGGAGGCAATGTACTCACTCCTCGAACGAACGCGCGACGTCTTCCCTCAATGCAGATCTGCAGACGATCGAGCATGAATACGGAAGTGGACGGCTGCGAAGACGAGGCGCGCGTAATGTTAAGTAACTCCGTTCGGCCAATCCGAGAGAAGCGACTTACCGAATCACGCCTGCCGTGAATTTGGGTTCCACCTCAATCTCCCTCCCCATCCTATCCTTTCTCTTGTCGATACGAAACACCGCCAAAATGCTCACAATCGCCATCCACAGCATAGAATCCGCGACCCACTTCCCTGGGCAGTGCCTTCGTCCGAACCCAAAGGCCGCGCGCGACTTGAGGGGGTCATCGTCTATGAGTGTCCCGTCTTCTCTGAGGTGCCGCTCAGGTTTGAAGGCGTACGGCTCGGGGTACTCGCTCTCTTCATGATGGATTTCCCTACAGTAAAGCATTGTTACAGCCGTCCAAGCGAGCCAATGGCATCACTAACCAGATATTGGCCAAGATCATCGTCCCTGCGACACGTCAAAATAAAACATCCCCAATCACGTCTCGCAACATACCTTTTGGAATGAAATACCCCTCAAAGACATCATCACACTCAGTGAGGTGAGGCAGAGCTACATCGCACACATACTCAGCATCCCAAAAACAGTTCTGGTCAACGACGAACCCAGCGGTGCAACAGTATGCCACCTCATCGTTTCTCGTAGAACGGCCTCAACATAAGGTAGCGATTTTCGATGGCTGAAATCCGGGAAAGCGCCGTCGGAAAGTACTGAGTCGATCTCGGCTTGTGCGCGACGTTGGGCTTCCGGATAAAGCATCATCAACATCAGGAACGCCAACAAGGTCCCCGCAGTCTGTAACCATACTCCTCAGCTCGCGTGACAGCAAACCCCTTGCGATGCACGGCTCACCGCATCAAACCCCGCTGCAATAGAATGGAAAAGACGGTAGATCAGTCGGCAAAGTCTTGAAGACGTATGAAACGTACATACCAATGTAAACGGTTGCGGCGATTTCTTTGATCGCCTTCTCTTGAAGTGCACGATCTTCCATTCCATCCATTTTTTCCAACAAATCCGAAACCATGGATTTCGTAAACGAACCAGCCTCCTGGGTCACGGAGTCACTCGGCATCATTAAGAAGATGGAATTGCTCGCACCATACTCTTTCTCACATATTCGAAAGGGTCATCCAACGATCTCAGGGATAACTCCTGAGACCTTAGCGCGTCCCTCTTGAACGTTGCCCCAGGAAACCAAGCCGGGATATTTGCCACTGCACCGTCACACTTCAGTTGACCACACGTTCGCGACTCCTAAATACCGCTGAGGAAAGGTACGCACGAAAAGGAAAGGCTGTGAGCATCGCATTTCGCTCAGGGCCCAATCCATCGTTCAATAGCTTGACGAACTCTGTAAGGGATTTCACGAGCGGTGCCTCCAAAGAATCCATCTCATATCCATAAGTATAGGCCATGGTGATGGAGACGATGTATCTGGATAGGGTCAACAATACTTTTCCAACCACAACGACAAAGAGAAACATGGAGATGAAAACGAGCGGTAACTTACAACTGGATATGATACTCGAAATTGTCTGGAGTGTCAACGAGGCTCCGTATCAGCTTCATTGCCTTGGATTGATAGAGATTTTGGTATAATTCGACAGTCCCTAGCCCCATCGCTTGATGAAACATTCTCCGGTGAGTTCGCCATTCAGGACCATAGGGGAGGAATGCTGTGGCAAAATCGACGCCAAACCTATCGACGGGATGCCATGTCAGCTATTGGCATCGGACAGTGTACGCTCGGACTTACAGCTTGCCGGCGCAAGTAGGCGGACGCCCGGAATACATGGATGACCGTTGGTTAAGCAGCTGTTTTGCGATGCTACTTGAATTTATGATGATAACGCCCTGGCCAAGTAGCCGGCAATACACGATGGGACCTGTCAAAGATAGGAGTTAAACAGTGGTGAGGATGTCACCGACCATGGTGAAAACTCGCGCACCGTATTTCTTTTGCCATACACTATATGTGAGCCATGGTTGTGCGGAATCAATATGGTGAACGTTGCCGATAAAGGGAAGGGGCTCTGGACCCGGGGGTAACGGAAGCCCGTTTCTTGATCGTGAGGCGCGACGGTAACGAATTACACAGCCGAGAACAATGACAGTGAGGAAGAAAACATTAGTAGGTGAAAAGGGATACATTTTTGTTGAACTTACAGTCCAAGACGGCCTCCGTTTTATACGAAGGGCCTAGTCTCAGGGCTGCGGGGGAAACGGCATCGTCAGAACAACCCCTGTTCTAGTCTAATCGAGGGATTTGGTCACGTACAAACTTATCATCCCACGCAGAAAGAATCACCCATTCAGAACAGTCAGAAGTTCTGAGACGCACCACGTAAGTAAGTGATAGCCTTGCAAGCTATGATAATCGCATCGCCGACTTCGCAATGAAAACTGAGTTAACTAGCTCGAAATCCCCCGCGGTGTCTCTTGCCTCAACTTCGGGCTCTTTTTGGATTGCAAATTGCCATCCATCCTTCGATTACCTTGGTACCCTCCTGGTGACTGTCTTCTGAAACAAGTATCGTGGTTTCCGTCTCTACGAAGCTGTAGTAACGAGTATATTGGGTCGAACTGTACATTACAACGTTAGGGAAACAGACAAGGAGGGAAGCGCACAAGACGTTGGTATTCGTGGCGGTCGTGATCAGGGTCCATTGCAAGAGGGTATGATGGATTGGGAAGAGGGAAAAACTGGTAGAAGGATTCAAGAAACGTAAATTGTCCCGGAGTGAGAAACTAGGTTCTGATGCCAAAAAAAAAGGATAACAAATGGGGTACCTTGCTTGCGTGCTTGTCGCTGTCCATGGCGGCGTTCATCGGGTCACAGCGGCAGATACAGAATGTCGCTTTGGATTATGGTTTTGTCGTCCCTTCAACAGCGGTGATGGCGATTGGGGGCCATGCCCGTGTTGCTGTGCAGATCGGATGGGGCGGACACCGCAATCCCGAGGAGCTACTTCTCCACATTTGACGTGTGCTCTGTCGATGGAAGACACAAACAACGATAGGTACACAAACCACATCGTCAGATATGGTCCTTTGCTTCCGGGCGCATCGAATCCACTCACCGAAGTCCGCAGTCATCACACTCCAAGACAGGCTTCCACCCAATCCTCTTTGCGCAGATATCACACTTCTGTACCAGAAGTGCACTCGAGAAGAACAACTCGAGGGGATTCCAGCCTCCATCGAGGTGTCGGGCAGGCGAAGTTGATCCGGAACGTTTTGCGCCTGGCCTGATTAATGTAAATCTGTGTAGCATAGGCACAGACCGAATGGAAGAATGTCCTTTGGTTGCCCTGGTGGTGGACGGGACGGATGATTGAGCGGTGCCATACGTTTGCGTCGAAAGTATGGAATCTGAGCTGGTGGGCGTCGTACTGTCGTCCGTGGAAGATGTCGCCCCCGGAGTGATAGGGTCCGGCGTAGCGTTCGGATCTGGATAGGGTCGGATCGTGAGAATTGAAGATAAGGACGGTGGAACGGTTTCAGTGGCGTTGCCCGCATGTCCGCGAACAACGGTTGTACTGTAGTCCGAGTACGTGCTGGAGGTGGTGTTAAGAAGAGGAGAAGTGCTGTTCTCGCTATTTCCTGTGGGGATGCGTCGAGGAATGCAGTCACAGCACAGGTTGAATCACCTACCGTCGGTGGCTCCACCATTACTCCAATCGCTATTGAGGTGCATGCTAATATTAATGCCTTCCACGGCATTCGCAAGCTCTTCATCACTATCTTCTTCTCCGCTGGACAGAGCTGCCATAGTGTCCTCTGCCACCGTTGGTGCGGATTGCCTAACGTCTTTCCCGATTCCAACGCCAAAACTGGGAATACGAGGTGCCGCAGGCCGCTTCCCACCTGTCATGAACTTTACGCTGCCTAGGTGAAGATCCTCAGTTTCTGGGCGAGCCAGGACCTCTGCTTCGATATCCTGTAAACGCTCAAGGATATGGCGTGTAGTTGGGCGTGCAGCGGGATCTTCAGCCATGCAATCCAGGCAAAGAGAAAGGAAAGCAGGTGGGCATCCAGCGTTTGCTAGTTTATGTACCTCATCTACATCGATCCCAAATGTGGGACCGGTGCGTTTGAAATGACGATCATCAGCGAGCCGTCGAGACGCTATTTCACAGAAAATTATGCCAAGGGAATAGATATCGGTCGGAAGATCGAATTCATGGCCTAGGAGGATTTCGGGGGACATGTACGAGTCCGTGCCGCAGAAGGTGAGTCTCTTGCTCTCTTCCTCATTTCGAGCCGCGATACGGGCGAAACCAAAGTCGGTGATCTTAAGACGACCGTTGGCGGTGACAAGCAGATTTTCGCCTTTTAAATCACGGTGTATACATTTACGTGCGTGGAGGTAGGCCAGGGCGCGGGCGATATCCGTTGCAAAGGACATGCGAAGCCGCCAGGGAAAGGACTTGTTCCTGTCGAAGATGTATTGTCGAAGGTTGCCTGGGTTAGAGGTCAGTATAAAATTTTAAACGACTGCATGCACTTGACCATTCTCGATGTACTCAGAAATAATGAAGATTCTACTATCGGGTGGTGGTGCGCGAGAAAGTCCAAGGTATAAAACGACGTTGGGGTGACGGGCTTCCCTGAAGAAGGGGTGAGTAACAGGGAGGGACAGTGAGAGTGAGAGGCTACTTCATGAGCCGCCACTCCCGTTCGAAATACTTGGCAACGTCATAGTTGCTCGAGGGAAGTACCTCCTTGATAGCCACGTCGATACCCAGGTAGGAGCCTGTGGCGTCTGTGAGTGTCAATGAGAGGATATGAGACACCAGGGGACCTTTGTAAACGTTCCCAAAGGAACCGGATCCCAATTTCTTCCATTCCCCCCTGATATCCTGAGTGCGAGGGCATGATACACGCTGGAAGATAGCGTAGGTTGGAAGTACATACCTCGAAAGGAATGACATCGAATGCATCGGCCATCTGACCTGCCAATGGTGTAATTGACTGGGCGGGCGGGCTGCAGACGAAAGACGGCGGCGGGCAGTGCCAGTCTGAGAGTCTCTGAGCCTGCCAACGCAGTATCCGTCTCAACTTGGTCCGGCTAGGGCAAGACAGCACGTGACCACTCGGTATACTATAGTACACTTTTGATCTAATCTAATCGACGGTTATAAAAGTTATTATACCGACAATGCCCGAACATGGTTCTTAGTCTTCCTCCAGCCATCTAGTTGGGCCCTCGAGCCAGAAGAGACAACGTTCACTGCAAAAGGCTGGAGCGACGGGCCCGAGGCATGTCACCGTTTTACCAGCCCGGACCACGGTTGGCATCTAGCGGTGGCACTTGGCAACACACTACAGTTACTAACCATCGAGAGCACAAAAACGAGATGAAGCTGCAGCTGGCGCACTGGAGGGTCTTTTCAATCCTGACTGGTCCTAACTGGTCCTAACTATCGGCTACTATCGGCTAACGCTAGCCGTTTCACTGAATAAGTTAGGGCCTGTTCGGAATGCTTGCTAGGTAGGATGTTAACTCGGCTATAATCGGCTATGGAGTTACTGTCTCGGCTGGTAATTTTGTGATGAGCCATCCTCTCCAACTCAGCTCAACCCCGCCAGA